>LOJH01000534.1:0-10716 GCA_001685095.1 Ellobius talpinus | reverse complement strand
AGATCCACTTGCCTCTGCCTCCTGAGTGCTGGGATTAAAGGCATGTGCCACCACTGCTCAGCCAAGATTCCATTTTCATAGCTTAAAATTTTTTATTAGCTCTTTTTATTTATTAGAGATAATTGTGTTTTGTTAATTTCATAAGATCATGAGCTAACTATCTCCATAGCCTGGGGATTATTAATAGCATCCAAAACCAGTGTTATCAAACTTAAATTTCAACCCAGCAGTGGTGCATAATACCAATTTAATGTGTCCTGACCAGTGGTTTTTGTTGTTGTTGTTGTTTGTTTGTTTTCTTTTCAATGAAAAAAAATAAAACACAAATTCATCATGTTAGTAAGGGTAGGAATTGTTTTTACTTCTGTATGTATGTGTACTTGATCATGACATAAGTCCCAGAGAAACTCTTCAGATTGTCTGCTTACTTCTTTAATTCAGTGAAACTCACCGTATTTCTTTGTCTGTCTCTTTTTGCTGTTATAGAGATGGGACTTGGGGCCTTGTACTTGTTAAACAAGGGCTCTGCCACTTGGCTATACCTTCAGAACCTGCTTTCATTATTATTACTATTGGTATTGTTATTATTTTAGCTTATGTAGTAAGCTAATTTAACACTTTGTTCACTAGTGTCTACTTTATGTCTATTTATTATGAATTTTTGTTTTCTTTTTCTGTGTTCTCTGGTAAAGAATAGCTGACAAAGTAGGTAGTCTATTAAAGCTGTTTGTGGACTTTTTTTTAAGAATTTAAGAGTAGGATTGGGAGGGCTACTGATTTTTTTTGAGTTGATCTTGTATCCTGCCGCATTGCTGAAGCCGTTTATCAGTTGTAGGAGATCCCTCATAGAATTTTTGGGCTCACTTATGTATACTATCATATCATCTGCCAATTGCAAAAGATTGACTTCTTCCTTTCCAGTTTGTATCCCCTTGATCTCCTTTTGTTGTCTTATTGTTCTAACTAAAACTTCGAGTACTGTGTTGAATAGATATGGAGATAGTGGACAGCCTTGTCTTGTTCCTGATTTTATTGGAATCACTTTGAGTTTCTCTCCATTTAATTTGATGTTGGCTGTGGGCTTGCTGTATATTGTCTTTATTATGTTTAGATATGTTCCTTGTATCCCTGATCTCTCCAAGACCTTTATCATGAAGGGATGTTGTATTTTGTCGAAGGCTTCTTCAGCATCTAATGAGATGATCATGTGGTTTTTTTCTTTCAGTTTATTTATATGGTNTGATTTTATTGGAATCACTTTGAGTTTCTCTCCATTTAATTTGATGTTGGCTGTGGGCTTGCTGTATATTGTCTTTATTATGTTTAGATATGTTCCTTGTATCCCTGATCTCTCCAAGACCTTTATCATGAAGGGATGTTGTATTTTGTCGAAGGCTTCTTCAGCATCTAATGAGATGATCATGTGGTTTTTTTCTTTCAGTTTATTTATATGGTGGATTCCTCATCCTGCATGTCTGGGATGAAGCCAACTTGATCATGGTGGATGATTTTTTTTTGATGTTTAAGTCTTGGATTTGGTTTGCCAGTATTTTATTGAGTATTTTGCACCAAATTTCATGAGGGAGATTGGTCTGTAATTCTCTTTCTTGGTTGAATCTTTGTGTTGTTTCAGTATCAGGGTAACTATAGCCCCATGAAAAGAGTTTGGCAACGTTCCTTCTGTTTCTGTTGACTGAGGAGTATTGGTATTAGCTCTTCTTTGAGGAAGGTTCTGGTAGAATTCTGCATAAAAACCATTGGTGTCTGGGCCTTTTTTTTTGTATGGAGGCTGTTGATGACTGCTTTTATTTCCTTACATGTTATAGGTCTATTTAAATTGTTCATCTAGTCTTGATTTAAATCTGGTATGTGGCACCTATCCAGAAAATTTGTTCATTTCTTTTAGATTTTCCAATTTTGTGGAATACGGGTTTTCAAAGTATGACCTAATTAATGATTCTCTGGGTTTCCTCAGTGTCTGTTGTTATTTCCCCCTTTTAATTTCTGATTTTGTTAATTTGGGTAGTCTCTCTGCTTTTTGGTTATTTTGGATAAGGGTTTGTCTACCTTGTTGATTTTTCTCAAAGAACCAGCTCTTTGTTTCATTGATTCTTTGTATTATTTTTTGTTTCTATTTTATTAATTTCAGCCCTCAGTTGGATTATTTCCTGTCATCTGCTCTACCTGGTGAGTCTTCTCTTTTTGCTCTAGAGCTTTCAGTGTGATCTTAAGTCACTAGCATGAGATTTCTCCACTTTCTTTAGGTAGGCACTTAGTGCTAAGAACTTTTCTCTTAGCACTGCTTTCATAGTGTTCCATAGATTTCGGTATGTTGTGCATTCATTTTCATTGAATTCTAGGAAGTCTTTAATTTCTTTATTTCTTCCTTGACCCAGGGGTGATTCAGTTGAGCACTCTGTTCAATTTCCTTGAGTTTGTAGGTTTTCTAAAATTAGTGTTGGTGTTGAATTCTAACTTTAAGTCATGGTGATCCAATAAGATACAGGGGGGTTATTCCAATTTTTTTTGTATGTGTTGAGGTTTGCTTTGTTACCAAATATGTGGTCAGTTTTAGAGAAAGTTCCTTGAGGTGCTGAGAAGAAGGTAATATTCTTTTGTGTTTATAAATGTCTGTTAAGTCGATTTGAGTCATGACATCTATTCTCTTATTTCTCTGTTAGGTTTCTGTCTGGTTGATCTGTCCACTGTAGGTAGTGGGGTGTTGAAGTCTCCAACTATTAGTGTGTGAGGTTTGATGTGCAATTTAAACTTTGTGTTTCTTTTACATATAGGGGTGCTCTTGAATTTGGGTTATAGATGTTTAGGACTGAGACTTCATCTTGATGGATTTTTTCCTGGGATGAGTATGAAGTGTCGTTCTCCAGGAGACTGTGAGGAGCTAAGGGTACCAAGAGCACAGGATAAGAGAAGAACTTTTGTTTTTCAAATTCAGGTTCTGTTCTAAATGAAAAATTATCTGTCACAGCCGTTGTCCACTAAGTTGTTAGTTCAGAATTTTTAAATAATATTTTATCAAAAATATGAGTACTTTTCCCACTGTATTTAGAATTAAGCTTATTTAGTTCACTGATTCACTGATATTGCCTATTATTTCCAGGTGAAATGTCACTATCTGTGTGCTCTCCTCCCCTTATAGAAATAGAAGTGACTTTGAGTCTGCATTTGATCTGTGTGTCAGCAGCACTCTTCTCTGTTGTCCCTCTAACCCAGTTTGGTCTGCCTCTCAGCAGCATGGATAAGTCACCATTATAGCACCATGTATCAGCAACAAGATGAAAGAGTATACATGCTTGTGTTCTCTTCATTTGCTTGATATATAGTTTACATCCTTCCATTTACGATCTCTGTATAGGATAGTGGTGCCACTCCTTTCTGGGTTATTGCTTGTTTAGTTCTTTGAGAATTCTGCACACTATGTTTTTATCAAGTCCACTCTTCCTTTTCCAGCTCATACAACCTTTGTCTCCTCTTTTTTCTCCCCAGCCATCAAATCCAATTTATGTTGCCCATATATTTGTTCTTCGACATGTGGCATTCCAACGGAGTGTGGTCAGCTTACCAGAGAGAACATTCTTTTTTAGTTTCTCAAATATGTATGAGTGTTTTATTACCTGCATGTATGACATGTCTACCACATGCATGCTAGTGCCCAGAGTGACCAGAAGAGGGCACTGAAAGTGGAGTTACAGACAGCTGTGAGCCCATGTGGGTGCAAGGAATCAAACTCTAGTCTTTTAAAAGCAGGAAAGGCTTTAGCCACTGAACCATCTCTGCAGCCTCCTGAAAGCAACGTTTTTAAAGAAAACTGGCTCTTCATCTCCCAGCAGGTATTGAGTGCCAGCAGTTCCTCAGCTGGGGTGGAACTTCTTGAGTACCTCCTCTTTCCATGCGGAGATTTGGTCTTGCTTGAGACTTACATGGGGCTTCTGTATGCTGTCACAGTTACTGTTAGTGCATATGTCCAGCTGCCCTGTTGTGTCTAGAGGACACTGTTTTCTTGTGGTCACCTCTGATGCTTAAGACTCTTTTTGCCCCTTCTTCTGCAATGGTTCATGAGCCTTGGGAGAAAGGGATGTGATGTCCCAGTTAGAACTGATCATTCCACAGCCTCTTGTTCTCTGTACCTTGACCAGTTGTGAGTTGCCATGTTAATCTCCATCTACTGCAAATAGAAACTTCTCTGATGTGGGTTGAAAGATGCCCTGATCTGTGAGCACAGTGAGAAGATATTTAGGAATCAGTTATTACTGTCCAATAGTAATCGTTTCCCCTCTAGAGCCTATGTCTAGCCACAGGTTCTTAGTCAACAATGGTACCAGTATAGGTTTCATCTTGGGGAGCAAAACTTTAATTCAAGCAGAAAGTGGATGGTTAGTACTATGATATCCATGCCACACTTGGATCAGTGGGCATATTTAGTTATGCCAGACATTATTAGAGCCCATGGGGATGGGGTATTTCTTTCTTAAATGTTAGGTAGAATCTACTTGTGAAACCAGCTTGACCTGATTCTTTTTGCTTTGCAGGTTATTCAATTTCTCTAGTAATTATAGGCCTATTCAGGCCACCTGTTTCTTCTGTTGTGAATTGTGGAAGGTTATTTCAAAGATAGCTATTTGTCATTTGTGAGCATAGAAATATAATGCCCTATGTTGCACTCTTTAACTTAATATGTTTATTTGTGTGTATGCACACTTACACACATTACATGAAACGAGTGTGAAGGTGAGAAAGTCACCTTAACAAAAGTCAATTTTCTCTATCATGTGAGTTTGAGACATTGATTCAGGTTATCAGGCAACAAGACCCTTCCCCCTCTGAGGCATCTCATTAGCCCTTCTTTGTTATTCATTTCTAATATTAGTGATTTGTATCTCCTTTTTTTTCCTTCTTGCTGGCTAGAGTTTTATGAACTTTATTGAGCTTTTTAATACGTACAAACTACAGGTGCAAAACAAACCTTTTGTCATTCTCTTCCTGTTGACTTCCTTTATTCAATTTCATTTATTTCTGCTATGATGTTTTTTTAAATTTCTTCTATTTGCTTTTTCTAGTTTCTTAGAATAGATACTGGTTTTAGATCTTATTTTAGATCTTATTGATAAAAATGTTCATTTTTGTTTGGTCTTCCTAAGTTTTCTTTTACTGTATTTCTCAAATTTTGAAGTTATGTTTTCATTTAGTTCAGAATATTGAAGAGTGTTTTTCCTTCTCCAGATGTTTTGTTTTTCGCAGCTATTCTGCTGTTTACAGGTTATCTTAACTTCTTTCCCTGTTGCTGTGATAAAATATGCTGACAGAAGCAACTGCAGGGAGAGGCTTGTCCTGGCACCGTCCATTCCAACAGGGAGGTCAGAGCAACTAAGCTATAAGCAGTTGCTAACATTGTAACCACAACTATAGTCCAGGACTCAAACCTGGGGAATTATACTCACCACAGTGGGCAGGTCATCCCACCTCAGTTAATGGTGATCAAGCTAATCCCCACAGGCGTGCTTGGGAGTCCATCTCTCAGGTGACTTTAGATTCTGTGATGTTAATATACACATACAGGTTAGCTCCATGTCGTCTGACAGTATATGCTGGTGTTTCTATTTTTTTATTTGTTGGAGTGTATTATGGTACTAAATGTGTTCTAACGTGGTTGTCTCATGGGAGACTGATAAGAATATCATTAGATGGACTATTCTGTACATGTTAATTAGGTTGAAATGATTGATGCTTCTGGCTGGTTCTGTTTTTTCTTTACTGATCTTGTACCTGCTCGATGTATTGCTTATGAATAGGGTGTTAAAGTGCCCAGCTATGGTACTGAATATGCCTGCTTCTCTATATAGTCTCCATCCATTTTTGCTTGATAAATTTTGATACTCTGTGTTAGGTATATTCACTTTATGGAAAACTCAGTGTGTGCACCACTTGTTTATGTTTGTTTCGTTTGACAAGTTTTAAGTTTTTGTTGAAAGTCAGCTAATAAGAACCAAAGGAACAGACTTTTAGCATGCAGTCTTACTTTATCTGACTAGGAGTTAGGCAGTGTTTAATTTTTGTTAGTCTGTAGATATCCAGGCTTCAATTTCTTTGTTTTCTTAGCTGTTCTCTTTTTAAACATTTATTTACTGTGTGTGTGCAAGGATGTGTTAGTTATTGGTCAGTGCCACCATAATTGCTGGCTCCAACAGTATGCCCAATCCTTCCTGTTCATGTGTCTCCCTAGTTTTCATGATGGCCATTTGCCCTGGGTCTGCAGTTTTCTGATAAATAAAGCAAGTGTTCAGAATTTGGCTTCTCTGTCTGTTATCCCATCCCCCCACTCCCCTATGTATGTGTGGGTACGTGTCTGTCTGTCTGTCTCTCGCTTTCTCTTTCTCCTCCGTATCCCAGGGCCTTCTACTTGCTAGGCAAGTGCTCTTTCACATAGCCACCTCCCATATCCTTAAGTCAGTTTCGTTCTTGTGAGGTTGGAAATGCTGCTATTTGGTTCCTTCACATAACCTTGCTCATTACCCTTGTTTGTGTATTACTATTAAGCATAGTGTTGACTGTTAGCTCATAACCGAAATGTGTAAAAAGTGTGTTTGCAAAAAAAAGTTTGACCATAGAGTTCTATCTTGTTTTATGAGTAGTGGTTTTAATTAATATTTTGTTTGGACAAGGCTTCTGAAGCAATAGAAGACCTCTGAAGGTCAGTTCTCTAGCGCATGGTCTTCCATAGCTTCAGAAGTAATGAAGTTGGTATCTGTTGGAATGGCAATGACATAGCTTAGCCTCAGCTCAGCCATTTCTAGGTGCTCAGAAAATAGACATTTTTTATACATTTTTGATCTTTTGCAAACTAGTAATGAAGCCACTCACTGCCAAAGCTCAAGTATTTCCCTCTGAGAGAAGCATAATCTGTAATGTATTAAGAATTCCATCATTAAAGCTCACACTGGGAATGCCAAGTTTCCCAGATTTATTCCAATTAAAGTTTCAACTTAAAGCTGTTTTGCTTATGAAGCAGGAACTCTTGACTTTCTGATGGAAAACTGAGTATTTTCTGAGCACCTAGAAATGGCTGAGTTGAGGCTGAACTATGTCATTGCCATTCCAACAGATACCAACTTCATCACTAGCTTGACTTGAACTCAGCAGTTCTGAGCTACACTGGCTTGGTGCCACTCATTATCATGAAAGTCATGAAATCTTGCTGTTTCTAAGCCTATGCAAGAATCTGTATACTAGTGAGACTCACTGGAAGCCTGGATGATATTTGACTGATATTTAGAGCCAATGAGTCTTCCTAAGGGCAAGACTGATTTCATGTAGTGCTGCTATGGGCAGCATTATTTTGGGAAGTATATGCTCCCCAAGCCTTCACCACCTCTGTGCTAAGAAAATAGTGACCAGGAGTGTTACTACCTGTGCATCACCTGGCTGAGTGGGTGGTGGTTGGTTTGGAACAAGGCTCCATTCTTTCAACATTGAGTTCCAAAGAGCCCAATTATTCGCTGGATATTGATGGCGCAAGCCTTTAATCCCAACACTCAGGAGGCAGAGGCAGGCGGATCTCTGAGTTTGGGGTCAGCTTGGTCTACAACAGCTAGTTCCAGGACAGGTTCCAAAGCTACAGAGAAACCTGTCTAAAGAAAAACAAACAAAAGAGCCCAATTACTGTGTTACCAAATATCAAAAGGTTCATATAACATAAAATTAATTGGGGTTAAGATGGTTTTAATGTTAAATATTTAAAATGTTATAAATATAATTTCCTAGGTTGGGAATCTAGCCTGTAGTGTACTAATATTTATTCCTTGGGAAATTATGCATGGAATACAGAAAAATTATCAGCCATTACTAATCTCTTAAACCTAGTTTGTTTTCAGAATTTTTACAAGCATGAAAAAAACTACAGTATCAGAGACACTGAATATAAAAGTATGCCTTAGTTTATACCTAGTAATGTATTTCTGCATATTAAGTTATGTTAGGGGAGAAAATCTGTCTTTAGTGTTCAACATATATACCTAGTTTGAAATCCCAGCTCTGCGATTCTGGAAAACGATGTTCAAAAGCCCACTTTTTAGCATAAAGTGGGAGTGCGAATTGGGGATGTGAATGTGCCGGGTGCCTGTGTGTACTGAGCAACATTTAGATAGAAGGCACTCTGTGCTGTGAGGTACTTCCCAAGAACAGTGTGTTTTGCACAGTGCCAGCTCTTTCTGGGAAACCTAGTGAGTACCCATGGTGGAATTTTATTCAGATTCATTTAGTTAGATCCTTCATTTATTCCACTCAGAATATGCATACAGCTCCCTGCACCTAAGATTCAGAGAATATTGCAGAAAGGGGATGGGAACATAGTAAAAGCCAGAGGATCCAGGAGTTTGTAGTGAGATTGTGTCTCTTTGTAATGTTAGGAGCTACATCTTATAAAAGTCTCAACACGATGCCCAAACATGAGAACACAGATGACACCAGTAGATGTGTCAGGTGAACAGGGTCAAAAACCCCTAAGCCCCAACCCTACACAGAACTAACTAACTACAGGCAACTAAAGAGTGCTGAGAGGAAGAGAAACGGTTTTCCTCAGGGACGAGCACACCAATTGGTTTTCTAATATGAAATGGTCAACTCCGAAAACATACATACAAGAAAAAGTACCTGGACGGAACTGGTTATATTTAGGAATATACTGTATATGTATATCTGTCATGGATAGTTTCTTGATTTGACTTTCTGAGTGATGGACTGTCACCTGGAAGTGTAAGCTGAAATAAACCCTTTCCTCACCAAGTTGCCTTGGTCATGCTGTTTTATCACTCAGTAGAAACCCTAACTAAAACAAGGTGGTACCATTATAGTGGGCATAGCTGTGACAGACTCGACCGTGTTGCAGGGGTCTGGGGGCTGTGGATGGACTTTGGGACTTTGAGCTAGAAAAGTCACTGAGTGTTGAGAGCTCAGTGGGCTGTTCTGTGGGAGCCTGGAAGAGAAGACTGTTGAGAGCAGTGCAGAGGATGGAGGCCTGGCTTGGGAGGTTTCAGAGGAAAGCAGAGACTCTACCAGGCCTTTTGTGGGAAGAGTCTATGGTGCTGGTCAGCTGGGGCTCAAGACTCAGCTGTGATTAACAAGGAACTAGAAGTGCTAAAGAAAAGCCTTTGTTTTACTGGGATGCTGATTACCTGGAGCTGAGCCATTAGCAGTGACCAAGAAGAAAACAGCATCACTGAGCTGAAGTGTCCTGGGAAGTGTTTCCTCAGGGTCAGCATCCAGAAGCTGTGTTCCAGAGGTGGCCAAGGCTGTACTTCGTGCTGGCAGCTGAGCTTGGTACTGTGTAAGAGTGACCCAGATGGTAGTGGGTTTGAAGGCATGAAGTGGTCGTGGAGAGCAGCTGAGGCTTGGCACTCAAGAAGCTAGCCATTGGTGAAGGTGCAGCCTCAGTGGCAGTTGAAGGCCCAGGACTGAAGGGATCATGCAGAGAAGTTGAGGCTTGGCACCATGAGGAGAGCCTATGAGAAGCTATTGGTAAAAGTGCAGCCCAGTTGCAGCAGAAGACCCCAGCATTTTAGAGAGTCCAGTACCTTGGGATGACCACCAACAGTGGAGTGGACTTTGCCCTAGCTTAGACGACAGACTGTGTGCTGCAGAGGGCAGAGCTAGAGAAGTGACCCAAGCACTTTGGAGGAGTCCAGAAGATTGTGAGTGGATGCCAGAACCTGGATGGACATTTCATTATTTACACTGTTGGAGTTTGGTTTTGCTTTGATCTGATTGTTACTGTGTCCAGGGTATTCCCTCTTGAAATACAAAAGTATTTAACTTTTTATTTATTTATTTATTTTCATGAGCCCAGAGTTGAGAGATTTTGAACTTTTAAAAGAGATATTGGACTTTTAAAGATACTGAATGTGTTAACGGGACTGAGTTTTTAATGTTATGGAATTTATAAAGACTGGGACTTTTAAAGTTATTTATGTTTTTAATGTGAGATCTTAGGGATTGATGTGAAAGGAAAGGTGGCTTAACAGTGATGTGGTGTGTGTCAGGTTCACAAGGGGTCAATTGTGCTGGCTAGTTTATCCAACTAAATACAAACTAAAGTCATCTGAGAAGAGGGAACCTCATGTAAGAAAATATCTCCCTAAGATCGGTCTATGGCAAGCCTGTAGAGCATTTTCTTAATTAGTGGCCAGCCTGGTCTACAAGAACTAGTTCCAGGACAGCTAGGACTGTTACACAGAGAAACCCTGTCTCAAAAACAAACAAGCAAACAAACAAAAGCCAAATAAACATATCTTAATGTCTCTAAATCTTTGTTTGCTTGTTAGTTGAGACTGGGTTTTACCACATACCCTTGACTGGCCTAGAACTAACTATATATACCACTTGCAGAGATCTGTTTTGATTTTTGTAGTTTAAAGAAAATTATGTATTAGCGAGTCTGTGCATGTTAGTGCAAGTGTCTGCCATGGACAGAAGCATCTGATTCTCCTAGGGCTAGAGCTAGGCAACTGTAAGCCATCTGCTATGGATACTGAGAACTGAACTTGTCTGTAATAGCAGTGTGTCCTCTTAACCAACGAGCCATCTCTCCAGCTTCGGAATAAGGAATTTTAACAGTGAAATTAGACTTGTTCATCTCCTTCCCATCTTAAACTCTTTTTATTTTTTTTAAAGATTTATTTATTATGTATACAACATTCTGCCTCCATG
>LOJH01000533.1:28503-60616 GCA_001685095.1 Ellobius talpinus | reverse complement strand
CCGTGCGGGAGCCGGGCGGGACGAAAAGCAGGCCTGCTCCCCTATCACTACACAGCCCTATCTGATGGGAAGGGCAAAAGTCATAAAGCCAGCACAACTGCTTGACAACGATCCAGCAAAGCTAAGCCACATATGGCCACCATGCCACTTTTGACTATGATCTCTGTGTATTACATGCTTGGGGGCTTTTAATATTTGTACAATTTGGGGGTGCTGGATTGCTGAAATTTTTATTATGACTCATTTGTGTCTTCTCCCAGGAATACTGCTTCTAAGCTTCCCCAGTGCAGTCCTGAGCATCCTATTCCACCTTCTTGTAGGGAGATATCCTTATCTACTTGAAGGTCTTCCTTATACCTTGGAGGTTGTGACACACACAAAGACTCCAGAGATCTCTTTATGAGGGTCTGATATAGTCTTGAAACATCTGCTCCTGTACTTACTTAGGAACAAGATAATCAGAACAAAGCAAACTTAAAAGGTCAGCAAGATTTGGTGAGAAGTTGGCAACAGAGATTACAAGCCTCTTCCTACTCTACAGGCAACCATGTGGCATATACAGCAATGAACGTTAGATTAGCTGAAGTTACCTCTGCCCCACACAGGGACTTATATTGATGGACAAAGAATGGTGTGGAAAGATGATACAGAATGAGGGGTCAGGACCTCCCTTTCTCAGAAAAGTTAGCTCATGTGGAGCCACTGTGGTATCCTGTGACCAAGGAACAAACGAAGGAAAATGCCAGGGTTAGACATATAAACAAATTCTAGAAAGATATAAAATGCAAACATTGTATTATGTCAGAATTTGAATAATAACTTCAGCAGCTTTGGCCTGAGGATTTTCCTTGGACCCTCTAACCATTAAGAGTTAATAATACACTGCCTCGGACATGGCAAATTGCCCAGGCTGACTTCAAGATTTTCTTTCTGTCTAGCATCCTTGAAACCACAAAAGCTAGCAGCCTGAAAACAGACTGCCATATATTTTTAAAATTCTTAAAAATTAGGTTATGGGGTTAATGGATAAAAACGATTATAAAAGATAACCCTGTTTATCAATGACGGCTAAACTTGAGGGGAAATGATTGTAAACGGTTCTGTCATAGTTCATCAGTGGTGAATAAACTTTAACCCCTGATGTGCAAGAGAAAAAGTTAAACACATGTCCAGATACAAAAATGATATGATCTATGCTTTAGAACAACACGAATCTGTACCTGCTTACCGAATTCTGTTTAAATAAAGAAGCACTCTGGCTGCTAGTAATTCAGGCTGCAAAATTCTTGTCAGCAATAATGATCTGGCTCCCTCTCTCCCCCACCTACTCCTCACCTCCTCTCTGGAACCTGTCAACCACTGGGGCTGGCCCCTGGCACCAAAAGATGTAAATAGTGAAAGAAACAATAAGAGAATGAAAATAGTTCACTATAAAATATTTATTTAATGTAAGATAGAAAGGAGCAGCAAGAACAAAAATAGTAGAGATAAAACACAGAAAAACAGCAAACATAAATCCTTACATCGTCAGCAATCACATTAAACATACATGGGCTAAACAGCCCTATCAAAAGCAGAGATTAGCAAAATGTAAAGGAAGAAACAGACTGCTGCTGTTTGCAGGTGGCATCGTCATCAATAGAAACCAAAGAACCAAACAACAACCTATTCAAGCTAACAAACAAGAGCAGCACAGTTACAGGACACAATCTACACCGAGCCTTCTATTGCGTTTCTGTTCACTAGAAATGACCAAAGCAAAAATGCAACAGTCTGGAGGCTGAGGGAGCAGGAGCACGAGTTCAAGGCCAGCCTGCATGGATGACATAGAGAGATCCTGCACCAAAAACAAAAAGAGATGGAGGGGAGAAAAGAGAGCAGGAAGGAAGGAGAAGGATGGAGGGAGGGGAGAGAATGAAAACAGAAGAGAACTGTGATGATTTGAGTGAGATATTTCCCTCCATGGGCCTGTGTGTTTGAACACTTGGTTCCCCCAGTTAGTGGTGCTGTTTTGGGGTCTTTAAGGAACCTTTAGGAGGTGCAGCCTCACTATAGGAAGCACATCCCTCAAGGCCTGTTTTGAGGATCCTACAGCCCCACCACTGTTCACCATCCTCTTCTCTCCCACTCCTTCCTTGTGTGGATGATAGTGTTCCTGCTCCTGCCTCCATGCCTTCCCAGCTACGTTAGACCCTACCTCTCCAGAAGGGCAAACCAAAAGAAACCCTTTCTTAAGCTGCTTTTGGTCATGGTGTTCTAACACAGCAAGAGAAAATAACTAAGAAAGGATCCAAAGCACCATGCTATATATGACATCATCCCAAAGAAGCAAATGATTGAGAACAAACTGAACAAGAATAGGCTCAACTTTCAGACTGAAAAGTCCAAAGTATCTTCCAGAGAAACTAATCATCTGAAAAGATGGACAGACAACTGTTATTAGTAAACTTAAAGACAATTTTGTTAGGATGACAATATTTCCATTTTGAACAGCAGATTCAGAACAAAATTCATGGAAATTTGAGTTGTCTTTATGTAGAAACTGACTATCTAATCCTAAAACTATATCAAGATATGCAAATTGACCCAGCATAGCCAGAAAGATCTCTAAAAAGAACAAGATTGGAAGACTCTCCACTTTAAAACTTACTACAAGTTTTCTCCAGCAGTCATGCAGTGTGGAAACTAGTATTTCCATTTGGCACTGCCATGGAAAATTAAATATAGAATTACCATGTGAACCAAAATTCTACTTCCAAGAATATAGCCAAGGGGAAAGGCTCATCACACTCACACAGTAGTACTGTTCACAGTATCCAAAGAGTAGAAACAACCCAAATGTATGTCATTATAAAGGGACAAAATATGGAGTGTGTGCAGTGAAGTACCCAGTCACAAAAAGAAATGCACGGTCTAATGGTCAGTCACAACAGAGACACAACTTTCAAAACATTATTGCGAGTGTTATAGCCAGTTATAAAAAGGGCATGCATGATTCCATTTTCATTCATATTCCTCTGTGTGCATATGTCAATATGTGCACATGTGTGTGTGCATGTGTGTCACTGAGCTTACGGTCTTAGGCATGCTGGCTACCAAGGCCTTCTACCACTGAGCTACCTCCCCTGATCCCATTTATATGAAAGGCTGAGAACAGGCAGATGTCAGGGTAGGGATCATGAAGATTAGAAGCTCTTGTTGTTACCCATATTGTCCTGATTTCAGTGAATCTTTTGGACACTGACTTTTCCTCTGAGGAAAGACTCTCAAACAAATCTTCCTTATCTTGAAGGGAGGGTTGAAATTCTGCCTCAATTTCCCAAGAAAATCACTTGAAGTGGAGAGAGCAGAAACACAATTTTAGGGTTAAGGTCCCCTTGCTGGGCTCTGTAGAGAGAAACACTTTATTCTTCTTTGACTGGTCTCTCAGTGTCCCCTTTTCATCAAAGTGACCAAAAATTAGGATGATGGTCCTGGGGAGAGTCACTTAGGAAGACACTGCTCCTAGGAAACACAGAAACCCATCTAGTGTGGCAGAATCAATGTCATGGTCAGGACTGACAACAGTCTTCCTAGTGTCTCTTCACAGACAACATTCAGAACCAGGCACTGAGCCTAGTATATGCAAAGCCCTGGGTTCAATGTCAAGAACAATAAAGGAGTAAAAGACCACACAAACAAGAGATATACAATACTGTTATGGGATTCCCCTCTGTATGCTGTGAATACCACTGGTTACTAGAGAAACTGTCTTGGGCCTGCACAGGGAATAGAGGTATGTGGGGAAAACTAAACTGAATGCTGGGAGAACGGAGACAGAGTAAGGAAGAAGCCATGGAGCCAACACCAGAGACAGACTTGCTGAAATTTTACTGGTAAGCCACAGCCATGTGGTAATTAACAAATTAATAAAAATGGGTTAAATTAAGATGTAAGAGTTAGCAAATAAGAAGCTAGAGCTAATGGGCCAAGCAGTGATTTAATTAATACAGTTTCTGTGTGGTTATTTCGGTTGTGGGTAGCCAGGACAAACAAGCAGCCTCCTTTCAACACAATACCATGATATGACACAGCCAAGAAATTTTTATAGAAGTTTTGTCATGCTTTTTTAATATCCAGCCTCTGAAATGGTGAAATAATTAAATGTCTTTTTAATTATCTTTTAGCCTACCTGTACTATTTCATTATAGTTATGGAAAGCAGAATAGCAATACACATGGTGATCCATCAATCCCAAGTAGTCACCTGGAAGACTTATCGACTGTGTTCCTCCCACCCACATCCTCCCATCCTCCCCTGCTAGCCTTCGGGAACTACAGAGGGTAGTCAGCCCTCAAAAGCCAACAGAAAGCTACATCATGGTTGGGATTGTAAGGTGAACCTGGTCTCTTAGACTCCAGGCAAGAATGGATGTCAGATTTCAAAGAATGTGTGTTGCCATCAGACCCTTGGACAGGGACATCTGAGTTTGTCACCGTTTCTGCACCACTTACCTCGCCAAGTCATTAAGATCCAAACGGCCATCTTTGTTTTTGTCAAAGATCTTCATCTGAAAGGCAAAAAGGAACATGGATATGATAAATGCTTGTACCAGGGATTGTTGAAAGTTTGTTCGTTCTTTCTTTCTTTCTCTTTCTTTCTTTCTTTCTTTCTTTCCTTTCTTCCTTCCTTCCTTCCTTCCTTTTTTTTCTGAGACAGTTTTCTCTGTATGGTCCTAGCTGTCCCAGAGTCCCAGATCTTGCTCTGTAAACCAGGCTGGCCTTGAACTCACAGAGATCAGCCAGCCTCTGTCTCAGAAGAGCTGGGATTAAAGTCATGAGCCACTACCACCCAATGATCTTGAAAGTTCTTAAGGAGACTCTGTAAACCAGCTGAGTTGAGGGGCACAACTACCTAGGGGAAATGAGTGTTTGCCACCAAATGACTGGCAGCTCAGCTTCTGGTTGGGATGGTCACAGTGACCAGTCCTTAGTGTGTTATCACAATACTGTTCTATAACTTGTTCCTGTGCCAGAGAATCCAAGGCTAGCTGGCAGCTCTCCCTCACAGCAGCTAATCTATGTCAACATTCCTGGTTACCATGGTAGAAAGAAAATGACAGCTCATTTACTAATTAAATTTCATCACTCCAAAGCAAGCTACTGGCCACATGTAAACAAACAGAAAAGAGTAGAGCGGTCAGTCCCACCACGTGCTTAGAAGGAAAGGTATAGTTATTTGGTGGGTAGCACAACAACTGCTGCATTTCTGTGGATGAAACAAGTTTGCATAGGGCTGACAGCTGAAAATCTGGTGTTTGGCTTTGAGTCAGGGTTTTACTTAAGTATTTTATATTCGCCAAAGGTATCTCAGCAACCAAGTCTTGGGTGAAAAGATCTTAGAGAGGATGCCTCATTGAATGGAGCAGAGGGCAAAAGACATCCAAAGATTGTCCAAAGAGCTCACTTGCACTATTAGCCTGTATACAAAACTTTAGGTGAGGTAGTATTGGAGCTAAAACTGTCTGTTCTAACCTCTCAGGGTTTAGGTGTATAGAGGAGCCATACTTCTTTACACATCTGAGTTGGAATGTGACTTCACATTCTAGAGCTCCAGAGTATCTGTGGACATGTCATGTGAGGACGCTGCGCAGACAACAGAGGCATGAGCTCATTACAAAATATATTAGCTTTAGATCCTTTCTCCTTCTCCGAATTGTTTATTTTTAATATTTGAAAGTCCACTCTTTCCAAACTTTGGCATCCGAAATTGTGTGTTATAGAACCTACTGAAACAGGGATGCACCTGTAATAGTATGTGCCCATAATCCCTGCATTTAGGAGGCTGATGCAGGAGGATTGGTGCAAGTTCAAGGCAAACCTGGGCTACATAGAAAGACTCTGTCTCATAAAACAAAAACAGAAACATCACAGATGGCACTATCTTGGGACTTATTACATGTTTTATAATGCCCTTTAAGCATAAATTTTTAATAATAACAAGCAATTTTAACTACTTCAAATCAGAATTGGAGAGTTCAGTTGGCAAAGTGCCTGTTGTATAGGCATGAGGGCCTGGATTCGCCTTCCAGCACCCAAAGTTGGGCTGGGAAGTACACACACCTGTAACCCCAGTGCTCATCCTGGCATGGAAAGCAACAGACACAGGAGAATACTTGATGGGCAGCTTGCCTGGCACATGCAGCTGTGGAGAACAAAGAACCTCTGCCTCCCACAGGGTAGAAGGTGAGGTCCTGACACTGGAAGTTATCCTGTGACCTCCTTATGAGTACCATGGCATGGGAGTACCTGAAGTTACACAATAAGAAACCTGCATATGTGTGTGTGCGCGCACACACACACGTGATTTAAAACAGACAGACACTCTCAGAGGATTATCTTGTAGGTAATTGTAAGTTGACAGTGATGGTCCATCTCATTCATGATAATAGGCACCCTTAGTGAGAAGACAGTTTTCTGAGCAAAGATTAGAAAGAAGTAATATGCATGCATATCTGGGTTAAGGGTATTGAGCAGAGATGGGAGACATGCAAACTGTGGCACAATACTTAGCCTGTGCACCTACTAGAAACTGAAATTGCCAGTAGTATGGAAGATCTGGAGGAAAAAAAAAAAGAAAAAAAAAGTCCTCCCATAGTAAATCTTCCTTCTTGGAAGGAAGTTCCCTAAGACTCACGATGTTCTATAAAGGGGTAAAACTTTCCATTCTGCAGGAAGTTCCTTAAAACTCAGGAAGTAACAACTCAATAGCTTCAGAAAGTCCCTGAAACTGACTAGATTCTCTAGGCCCATCCTTCCTCAAATTTAGATAAGCAGGAGGGATGCATAGAGGCATTCATCCACTAGCAGAGCCACCTAGAGACTCCTAGAGCAGTCAAGCTGCCTGGAAAAAGCAGAGACCAGCTGAGCTGCAGAGGAGAGATTCTCGGACTTTGGAATTGCCTGAGAACTGTGCAGAGAGCTCTGGGCTTGCAGCTTTTGTGAGTCATCACCAGTGTTGGAGGGGCTTTTCAGTGATGCAGCTGTCTTTGAGATATCCCTGCTCCTGGGAAGCAGTCCCTCACCCCTACTCTGTTTGTGTAAAAACTCATTGGTTAAACAGGTTGGACACTCCTGCAATTGTTACTTTGGTCTGCCAAAGGTTCCCTTTCTGGAGCAAGTAGACATGTGTATTTTGTCTCCCCAGGATGAGTCTATCACATGACCTGTGGAGGTGGATGAAAAGGAGATAAGTTGAGAAGAATGGTAATGCTTTCTCATTTGCTTTGAAAGACAGTAGTTGTTGGAGGCTTTAAGCTGAACTGTGATCTGGCTACAGCATAATTGGGACCACAGACTGCTGTGTTCAACAGAGAGCACACAGAAGGTGTGAATGAAGGAAAGAAACCTCTGCAGTTACCCATCACTGTGACTTAGAACAGGGTGGGAATGGCCAGATTCATGATGTAATTTGAATATAGCTGCTATTATATTGTGAGTCTCCCTTTTAAGAACACGTGCTGGATGAAGGCTCTATGGTGACATTTAAGACAGTCATCAATCTGACTACAGGGCAAGGTCAGTTCGGGCACCCTCTCCTTTGTTGCTTAGGGTCTTAGCTGGGGTCATCCTTGTGGCTTCCTGGGAATGTCTCTAGTGCCAGGTTTCTTGCTAGCCTCATAATGGCTTCCTCAATCAAAATATCTCTTTCCCTGTTCTCTGATACCTGTTTTGTTATATGTAATTTTACTATGTTAAAGTTAAAACTTTCTTTTTTATTTAAACAGAAAAGTGGAAATAGTGTGGGAAGTCCTTCTGTATATGTGTTGCTTCTATTGGTTAATGAATAAATCTGCTTTTGGCCAATGGCTTAACAGAGTAAAGCCAGGAGAAAAATCTGAACAGAGATGTAGAGAAAGAGTAGACGGAATCAGTGAGATACCATATAGCTGCTCACAGGAGACAAATTCCCACAGAAACCTTGCCAGCAGAAACACAGCCATGTGGAGATACACGGATTAATAGAAATGGGTTAAGATATAAGCATTAGCCAGAAATACACTTAAGCTATTGGCCAAACAGTATTTCAATTACTATGGTTTCTGTGTGTTTATTTCTGGTCTGAGTGTCTGGAAAACAAGCGAACAGTCTCCCACAACAAATTGGTGCCCATGTCTCTCTCTTTTCCCCATCTCGACTATCCCAATCCCTCATGTTCTCGTCCCCCACTTCTCCTCTCCTTCTCCCCTCCTCTTCCCCTTCTGTCCTCCCTTCTCTCCCCACCCCATGCTCCCAATTTTGTCAGGAGATCTTGTCTACTTCCTCCTTCCCAGGGGAATCTATATATGTTTCTCTTAGGGTTCACCTTGTTACTTAGCTTCTTTAGGGTCATGGCAATAGGCTTGTTACCTATTGATTTACAGCTAATATCCACTTATGAGTGAGTACATTCCATTTTCTTTGGATGGATAACTTGTTCAGCCTGGATATAGTGAGGAGGGCCTTGGTTCTTCCTCTGAGCAATGTGCCTTGCCCTCTCTAGGAAGTAGATGGGGAACTAGGATGGGGAGAAAAGCGGAGGGAATGGGAGGAAGATATGGAGTGGTAACTGGGATTGGTATGTAAAATGTAAAAAGATAGTTTGTTTTCTGTTTTTAAAAAAACAAAATAAAGTGGGAAAAAAAAGAACACATGCTGGAACCTTAGTCTCCAGAGGACGACATTGAGATGAGAAAGTTTAGTGTGGTCTCCACTGAACCAGGGTTGAGTTGAGGAAAGTTTGGGAGGTGGGACCCAGGGAAGTGGTTAGCTCATTTGGAAGGCTTAATGTAGGCCTTTTGCGACTGGGTTCCAAATGTGAGTTGTTTTGAGAAGACTGAGCATGGCCGTGGGGTGGCCTCCTGCTTCCATCCCATTCCATTCTGTTGTACATGCACTTTTCCTGCCACTGGGATGCATCTGCCATGACTTCCTCACCTGAAGCTAAGCAAATAGGTGAGGACTAGTCAATCGTAGATTCTCAGTCTCCCTAAATTGTCAGCTAAATAAGCCTCTTTTCTTTACATACTACTGTGCTTCAAATATTTTGTTAATAGTGACAAAACCCCAATTAGCATAGTAGTCAATAGGATTTGCTAATTAGATGTAGAGTGACAGAGAAGGCATCAAGACTGATTGTCTTGACACATCAGTCAAGATGAAGGAACCACCAGCAGAGGAAGCTTATGAGACAAGGTCAGAATTTCAATTTTGGACATGCTAAGTTTGAGATTGAGACACATGTCCATGTGTGCCCAAGAACTTCAGAATGGTTTGAGTCAGAGACAATGTTGTCAGACATTACCTTGTATTTTAAAGTGTGTGCGTAGAATAGACAGAGACAGAGAAAATATCTCATAGATGCGTCCAGACAGGTCTCAGACAAGACTGACTTCATGTTAGTCATAAGGCCAGCTTAACCTCAGAAATTTCTCTGTTTATCAAAAGTGTCTGAATTTCATTTGTTTTATGATAGTAACCCGCAGAGTCATTTGCTTGCATTTAGCAAAATTAAGTATCATCTGACAATATCCTATCTAGATACACAGTCTCTCCTCCTGTCTGTTAGCATCCTTTTCTCCCTTCCTCCTCCAGAACATTAACTAGGATTCGGACAGGACACGGTGGACAGGCCTGAGCCTTTCTCTTCTGATTGGTTGTTCACCCTCAGCACATTTATTAGCCATGCTTCACACAGCTGTCAAATGTGGCCGTTCTCATTAGGGTCAACTTGAATTCATCTGATAGGATGCATCTTTTAAGCAAAGCAATTCGTGCTAAGCCTCAAAAGTCAATCTTCAGCACAGCTTTGCAATGATTGTATTCGTTGCTCAATAAGAAGGCATTAAAGTAGCAGAAACGTGATTCACTCATGGGGAATCACTCAGCACTCAGGAGGTACACAACTTCCTGGACTTAGGGCTCCAGATAAAACTAGCACTGAAGGATGGATAGGAAACTTGAACTCAACTCCTCTTACTGACTGATGCTTTGTGGTGGTGACATTCACAGTTTCACAGTGGGCATGACAGGAATAATCAGAGCACTTCTGGTCCTTTCTGTTGTCTCTTCGGATTTTCCCTAACAAAGGCTGTGTGATCACTGAGGAAAAGAGGACATTTAACACCAGGGCCCTGAAACGCCCCATTGCCGTTCCCAGTGTTCTTGTCTGATGGTAAAGAGTTGGAGGTTGCTCAAAGTGGCTGACAAGAGTCCCAACTAAGGATGTGATTAGTTAATTCCTTTGACATTAAGATAGCTAATACAAGTAGATCCATTCGATCTTGACAGGTGGTCAGGATGTGCAAATGTACTTCCGCTTCTTCTTTTGAACTATGAGATCACCTGGGGAGTGGCTGCCTTCAGGATAAGTGGTCTAGGGCAACTTTACTGCCTAAACAACAGAATGCTAATGATTTGATGCCTCAAAGTGTTAAAGGGGTTAACTCTTTGAGCTGTCCTTTGTATCATGTTAATAAAGTCTTTTGCTACATTCTTCCCCATTTGTATTGGGTATAAAAACAATATGGAAAAATAAACTGGCAATTTCAGTATTCACTGGAATGCCCTCCCAGTACTTCCTATGATTTCTGTTCTTATTACTTTTTACATGTCTCCATATTCTTTACTAATATTTCTAAATTCCCATACCCCTACCCTGGCAAGAGGTACTTTTTGTCAAGGCTGGTCCATGACATATGGCAGCCCAATGTGGCACAGTCCGTGACAAACAAGCTGAGCACAAGCAAGCAAGTGAGCATAGAAGCAAGGTCATTTCTCTCTGCCCTTGATTTAGACATGATGTGACTAGCATTTTAAAGTGCCCGCCTTGACTGTCCCACAATGATAGATTATAACAAGCTGAAATAAGTCTCTTTCTTTCCCAATATACCTTCTGTTAGAATATTTTAACACAGCAGTATAAATGACACCAGGATGCCTTCAGTTCTCTGCCATATTGGCTCTACTTTTCCACTCACTCTCTGTCATGCAATATAATCTGCTATTTATTGTATGCGTTGTTTACCGCCAAGCTCCTCTTTCCTGTTTTTCTCACTATTGAATCCCCAGTGACGAGACTCATGTCTGGGGTTTTTAACGAGTGTTTGCTAGGTGGCTTGAGTGAATGACTACAATGTTAAGGTGGGGACATGCACAGTAGGCTGGGCAGAGTGGTACTGGACTCACTATGAAAGGAGGTTGTAAGGATTTCTTCGAGAAAGATAACATCTAACAGAATCTTGAAGAATGCTCAAGGACCAGGGGAAGAAGAGCAGAAAAAGAATAGCTGAGCTATATAATGAAGGAGAAAGCAGAGATTAGAATTGTTTGCTGGAGGTAGAGGTGGAGCCCTCTGCTCAATCAGCTTCAAAGTGGAAGAAATGCCAGAAAGCTGCTAGAGATTTAAAATGTAAATATATTCATTGCATAGTTCATGTTTTGCAAATTAATTAAATTGAGATAGAAGCAGACAGGCTAACATTCTGTTTAACTGATGTTTAAAATATGTTCAAGTTCTCCTAGTCTGGCCCCCTGAAAGATACAAACTAATTTCTTTTCGTGTTTATTCCATGACAGATCTTCACTGGCTCTTAGATCTCAGATGCTCTGGAATAGGGCACCTGCTTCCTGCCCCTGGGAGGTCTCCACCCTCCCAGTGCTAAGCTTGTGTTTGCTCAGGATTCCCAGTATCATGCTGCATTCAGTTAGAACAAATAATTCCAAGTATAATGCTACATTCAGTTAGAACAAATAAGCCAAAGGCTTCCTTGATATCCTGTCCTGGGATTGGGTTATCTCTTGAGCACCATCTTCTCTTACTTACAGGCCATCATGGTCAAGACAGCTTTCATTTTTCTCTGGGAAGACTCACTTGCCCCAGGCCAGCACTCAGAGTAGCCAGAGTTCAGAGTGATATTCTGGAGGGGTCCAGGGCTGCCATCTAAGAAGCTTAGCTTTATGATGCCTTCGGCTGAGAAATTTACCTTTTCTTGGTTAGTTGATCTTTGAAATAAGTTTCAGTATTTGAGCAACATAGTTAAAAGCATATATACAGGATTGGGGAGCAAGAGCATTGTATGAATTGCTTCTGCAAGCACAAGTACCTGAGTTTAATCCCTAGAACACACGTTTTAAAAGACAGGGGTGGTAGCACATGTGTAATTCCAGCATTGGGAAAACAAACTTGGGGATTGCTGGGGATCACTGGTCAATCAGCTTAGCCAGCTAACCAATAAACCTTAGGTCAGTGAGAGATCCCATTTTATAGGATGGTTCCTGAGGAATGACACCTGAGCTGGACCTCATGCCTTCACATGAATATGCATGTCCCTGCCACACACACACGCATGCACACACAAATATGTGCGTGTGTGACGTGTGTGGATGTGGGCCAACCCAGTGACCCACATTTTAGAAAATCACATACTGTTCTCAGTTGTATATACTCCAACTTCTCATAAATTCTGCTCAAAAATTCTTTGTATAAATATAAATGTAACATGGAGATACTGCTGAAAAAAATAAAAGTGATGTAAATACAGTAGTCATGTCTAAAATTCTAAAAGGCATCAAATTAAAATATAAAATAAATGTGACGCTCCTACAATACACATCTAAGACTGTCTTAAGTCATTTGCTTACTAATTAAGAAATCTACAGATGTAATGAGAATGAAACACAGCCCTGGAGACAGGAAGAGGCTGGCATGGCAAGAGGGGCAATTCAGCACAAACTGTGGAAGGCATTTAGTGAATACTGAAACAGAAAGCCATTGATGAGCCCACCAGAGGCAACATTCCTATCTAATAATTTCCCAAGGAGCTTGACAGTGAAATCATCTCACGATTATTTGGGTCAAGAATGCTGTGAGAAGGGTGTGAAATAAAGATATGACCTCCAATAAGAGGTAACAACCACAGCACACCTATGCTCTTCTTGGAAAGCAAAGTGGTTCTTAGGCATCAACTCGCTTTGTCCTGACTCTACCTAGGCACCAGCTTATCACTGTCTTGGGTCACAGCTATAGGAGACATGCACCTTTCCATCTGAGTTTCCTCTACTCAATGAGTAGATTCTCCACTGTGGTGAGAGGCCTTGGCCACCAGCTGCGTCCTGATGGCACAGGTCCATGTTTATTTGTTTCTGTGTTCCTTTGGTGACTACTGAGTTTGCTAGCAAGGTGCTTTAAAACCTACTGTTTTCTGAACATTCCTGGTCTCTCCAAAGACAACTGAACAGCCCTCCCCCCTCAAATGCATGCATCTGTTTTGAGAGGCTACAACAGCTCCATTCTAGCCACTGTTCCAGAGCCAGGCTCTTCCCATGAAGCCTTGCATCAGCAAACATTTCTGGGGAAGCCAGGAGGTCAGGGCAGGCTCCCACACAGCAGGGCAGGCTCCCACACAGCAGGGCAGGCTCCCACACAGCAGGGCAGGCTCCCACACAGGCCCACTCTTTTTCACTCACCATGGTGCTGGTGTACTCCTCCAGTTCAGCCTCAGAAACAGCCTTTTTGTGGTGGAGGAAAAGGTCGCGGAGAAAGTTCTGTGACACCGAGAGAAGAGTGACATTGAACACAGTCAGCAATAAGATACATACTTGTTTAAGGTCTTTTCTATTGGGGTAGAGACTGCGATTTCTTTCAAGGAGGAAATAAATTATTGCTCAATAAACATTAAGTAGAAGCTTGGAGGGCTGCCATTGAAGGTGCTCTTGGGTCCAGAGAGGAACTCCAAGCATAAAGCATTCACCTCTTTCCCAAAGACAGACGCAAGACAAGCAATTTCTAAACCTTTAATTTCTTATTTATTTATTGGTTTCAAAACTTTTATTATTGTGCTCTATGTGTGTGCACACATGTACATGCAGGGCTGTGCAACATTATGAAAATCAGAGGACAGATTTGTAGAGCTTTTTTCTCTCCTTCTACCCTTATGTGCTTCCAAGGATTGAATTTGGGTCATTAGGCTTATGCCTTTACTGGCTGAGCCATCTTGCCACCTCACCTTCAAAATCTTGACATAAATATGCTCTTTTTGTAAGGTAACAAATCAAAGTTGTGTGTCTTGGGCCCACAGAAATCAAACTCATATATATATATATGAGCTATACACATATTATTTATTATATATAAATTTATAATATATATTATATGTTTATATTATATAAATATATATTTGTATATTACACATTTCCCAAACAAACCAACCCTTCACGCAGTGTTACTTCCCACTGACACTCACACAAAGTTCAGCAGCTGATATGAAGCCACTGCTGTCCGCATCGTATTTGCGCCAGATCTGAAACACACAAAAGCCATTCATCTGACAAGAAGCAGCCTAATGGAAGGTTTATTTCAGCTCACAGTTCAGAGGGTTCAAGACTTGCTGTGGGGACAGTAATTGTGCAGGTATAACTCAGCAGAGATGGAGATGCATCACTGAGATCTCTCAGTGGCTACTCAAGAGGACCAGGCCTCCTTTGGAAAACTCTAAAGGTGATGACCAAGGAAACAGACTGGAAAGTTTCCTAAGGACTCTTGCCTGTGTAGCAAAGCTTTAACTCTGGGTAGAAGAACGAATGGCAAGCCATCCCTCTTGATGGTTGAGACCAGCACTGATTCACTGAAGATACAACTGCATACTGAACTGGAAGACAACAGCTGGACATCTGTGAGTGACGCTGCAGTTGCCAATTTTAACCAATGCTGTTACTTTGATCACCTCTGATTATTCCATGGAGGCACATGATGAAAAGCTTCATGAAGCTTTTGTGGTTTGGTTTTTTGCTTTGTTTTGATTTTTAGTAGACAAAATTATCCTCCCATTATACTTGAGGTGTCTGTTATTAATTTGATTGCTGATCTTTGTTGTCAAGTTTACTGGTTTAGAATCACCTAGGAGACACACTTCTTTGTGTATCTGAGAATCTTTCTAGACAGGTTTAACTAGGGATGGAAGAAATTCCATAAGCATGTACAGGGCCATCTCACAGACAGGACCCTGACTAAATAAACAGAGAAGAGCCAACTGAGCATTGGAACCCATCTTTCTATGCCCCCTGACTACAGACACAGTGTGACCCCTTGCCAGTCAGCCCTGGCCCCTCACTATGCACTCTCCCTGTGGTGGACTATACTGTCAAACTGCAAACGGAAACACACCCTTCCTCGATTTGCTTTTGTGGGAGATTGAGTCATATCAACAGGAAAATGATGAATACACCAATGCCAGGGTTTAATTTTTAAACACAGTCAGATTGTAGACCTTGCAGGGGTAGAGTGAGACACTGGTCCTGAAACTGATATTCAGTGAGAACTAGTCAAAAATGCCACTCATTTCCTTCTGTGTCATTTATAACTGACTTAGCCAGGCTTACAAAATCTATGTATTTAATGTGACCCACATTGTAACTTTTATATGTAAGTATACCACAATGATGAAAATAGCAGGTTACAATGCTGTCTCCAAGCAGTCTTTATTTAATGATCTTATATTGTACCTGAGCCACTGGAGGACTGAAGATTTTATGTGAATATTCAGTAAGCCCATCTTTAAGAATACAAAGTAAAAAGATGTCCAGCCAAACAGAAAAGACATATTGTGAGCAGACTCATAGGAAAGGTTACACCCTAGGAAATATGAGTAATGCAAAGAAGGACATTTAAGATACAATAAAATGGCTAGGGAAATGGTTCAGTGGACAGAGTAGTTGCTGCATTCAGACATGCTGAGCTCACATCCCTAGCACCTATGTGAAAAATCTGTATGTGGTGCCATGTTCTTGTAATCCTAGCTCTGAGAGTGGAAACAGGAAGATTCCGGGGCTCCTAGCCATGAGCTCCATGTTCAGTGAAAGACTTCATTATAAAAGTACATAAGTAAGTAAGTAAGTAGATGGTAGGTAGGTAGGTAGGTAGATACATGCGTACATGCATACAAACATACATACATACATACATACATACATACATACATACATACACACATACAGAGATACAGAGATACGGAGACAGTCAGTCTTAAGGACCAGAGAGAGGAATGAATGGCAGCCCCACCCTCTTTCTCCTTGGAGACAACAAGTGAAGTGCTGACCTGCATAAACTCCACGCTGTTATCCAACGGAGTTTCCAGGCGAAAGAACAGGAGGAAATTTTCATCCTCAGATAAGAACATACTGGCCAGCTACAGGAAACAAAGAGGAATAGTCATGGACTCTTACCAATGTCCACTTAAGAAATAAAATACACAATGCACATGTTATAGAGGATGTTTTCAGAGCATCTAGGCTGGAGAACCCAACCAGCAGCTCTAAGCCCTTGACGACCATTCGTTAATTATCAGTTCTTTCAAAAAGTGCCATATTCCTATTAGATATGAAACTATGAATCCTCACAATAGAAAATAGCAACAGCTGTGATGGTGATGATGCTGGATTTGTTTATCATCTAATTTGCTCCTACATGCTTCTCTAAGCTCCTCCGTCATTGAGTGAATGATTAATCTATTGATATTCGAAGGTGTTGCTCTAAGGTTCGTACATTATAACTCAGTCATTCCTGGTTTGTTTTATTTTGTTTTGTTACTTTTTGGGTCAGAGTCTTAATCTATGGCCAAAAACAGCCTTGCACTTAGGACAATTCTCCTGCCTCAGGGTCTCAAGTGCTGGAATTATGAAAGTGAACTGCCACACCTGGTTTAATTCAAATAATCTTAACAAGCAGCTATAAGGTACACACAGACACACACACTGATACATTACTAGTATTTTTTTTCTAATTACAAAAACTGGGTAACAGAAATAAAAAAAGCTGTCAACACTGCATGGTAAGTGGCAGAGTCTATACTGCAATCATCCCCCTCGAGCCCACACTGAGCCACCATGTTTCGCTGATCAGGTGCTATAGATGCAGAGTTTTTCAGTGCCACGTGTGGAAGCAGGCATGACTGCTCTCTGCCTAGATTCCAGAGTTCTGACTATGTTTTATACTCCTTAACACAATTAATGTCTTATACGACAATATGAAAATGTGCTAATTCAGCCGGTCACCTTCCTACAACAGGATGATCCACTGTACTTTTGATGCAGATGAGAAATGGGGACCTGAGTTCAAATCCTCAGCACCTATGTAAAAGCCAGGCATAGTGACCATGTGCCTGTAACCCTAGTGTTGAGGGGCAGAGACAGACAGATCCTAGGAGCTTGATGGTAAGCCATCCTAGGCAAGAAAACAGCAAGCTTCAGGCTCAGTGAGAGACTCTGTCTAAAGGGAGTAATATGGAGAACAACTGAGAAAGACACCCACCATCCTCCTCTGGTTTTCACACGAATGCTTATGAGTGCACACACATATTCACATATATGTCTATACCATGTACACCACACACGTACAGACAGACACTACACAAGCAGACACACCTGCTGTAAAACTGTAAGCTGTGATATAGCAGTAACAGCCTCATCCATCTCGGGATTACTACTTTCCTTGATTGAATCGCAGCCATAATGAATGACTGGTTTTTGCCAGTCTTACACACATGCTCTCTAAAGTTATACAACAACAACAAAAAGGAAATCACCTAACCATGAATGTCTCCCAATGTATCCTACTGTTACACAGAAGGGGCATGGAAACTCTTCCTGAATGGTAAACCTATTTCCAACTGGAAGAGGGACAGTTGTGTGAGAAGAGGACTGTGGTAGGCAGGACTTCACTGCTAATGCAGTAGCTTGCTTTAGGAGGTGCTGAATAAAAGGGGGTTGAGTTGAAGTAAATAAAGGTGTTTTCTGGTGGGTGTTTGCTTGTTGCATTGTTGGGAATCAAACTTGGGTCTCTACACCTGCCAGGCAGGAGCTTCCTGCCCAGCCTTTCTGTTTTGTTCTTTGTGTGTTTGGTTTGTTGGTTCACTTCTTTTATTTCTCTTTTCTTTCTTTCCTTCCTTCTTTCTTTCTTTCTTCTCTCTTTGTTTTACTTTTTTAATATTTATTTATTTATTATGTATACAATATTCTGTCCAAGTGTATGCCTGCAGGCCAGAAGAGCAGACGTCATTACAGATGGTTGTGAGCCACTATGTGGTTGCCGGGAATTGAACTCAGGACCTTTGGAAGAGCAGGCAATGCTCTTAACCGCTGAGCCATCTTTCCAGCCCCTTTGTTTTACTTTTTTGAGACAATTTCTCTATGTAGCCCTGGCTGTCCTTGAACTCACTCTGTAGGCCACGCTGGCCTCAAACTCAGCAATCTGCCTGCCTCTGCATCTCGAGAGCGGGGATAATGATCTTTGGGGAGAGATATTTCCAACCTTCCCTGGGAGCTGATGCTGAGGCTGAAATGTAAATGTTTCCTGATCGCCACAATTCAATTTGCATGAGATGATATACAGCAAATGTTGGGTGAAGAATACTCCAAGGACAGAACAGATGTGAATGTTGATTGATCTACTTAAAATGATGAAAGAATCACATAGCTGCACTTGGTGACATAATCCCATAATCCCTGGAATCCAACCACTTGGAAGGTGGAAGAAGGAAGATCCAGAATTCCAAGTCATTCTCAGCTATACAGTGAGTTCCAAGCCAGCCTGGGCCACATGAGATCCAATTTTATAAATGACTGGGAAGTGGAAAAATTCTTTGTTATTAATCAGACAATGAAGGAGAAATTATTTCAAAAATATTATCTAGCCCAACAGCCTTTCAAAAAAATCCAGTTTCTCAGTTGAATGCAAGATTTCACTGCCCTTTCTGTTGATGTTCTTGTGTTTTTGTTGTTTTGAGGCCAAGTGTCAGGCTAACCCAAGCTAGCCTGGAACTCACTAAGTAATCTAGGCTGATTTTGAAGTCGCAGCAATCCTCCTGCCTCAGCATCCCAAGTGATGGGATGCCAGACATGAGTAACCATGTCTGGCTTCCACTGTCTTTGACAGGAAATGGCTGCTCATGAATATAAGGGCATGGGGTGTGTAAAGTCATGGAACTACCTCTTTCATCAGTATGTGACCTTCTTTAGAGACACCATGGATGGCCGTTAACTGTTGCTTCACTTTCTGCACATTTTCTTGCATCAGCGTGTCCTGAAACAAAGCATGTATAGTTATAGTCACCAGGATCCCAAGCCTTCAAAGCACGTAGCCCGATCACCATGTTGCTCTATTTAATGATTTTTGTCTTTTCCAGAAGACAAAGCACTGACAGACATTTCTTGGTCCACCAACCGCCTCTTCATATCCTGACTAACTAAAATAGATATAAAGAAGCTTAGAGACTACAGTGGGCTTTAAAAGAATGTGTTTAAATATCACCAGCTATTTGGGTGAAAGAAAAGGCCGAGTTATAATTAACGTACAAGAGTTCTTTCCAGGAACTCAAAGGTTTTAATTTTTTTGTTAACTAAAGAGTCCAGCTTTGAAAGCTCCTTGGTTTCTCTGTTGGGGAAAAGTAATTATAAGAGGGAAATAAGTAGAAAGGAAAACAAAGAAGTAAAGTAGATGTTGAATTAGCAAAGATAACCCAGCTCCCTCCCACGTATGACATTTCCTATAGAGCTGTTTCTATTCAGTCATCTTCTCTAGAGGACATAAAGGTTAGGACAGGGGATATATATATATATATATATGACTAGCGGTGAAGAAGGAATTGGCACACAAGAGCTGAGAGGTAGAGGTGATCCCAAAGACTGCCCAATTCTGAGTCCATGGGTGCTGGCCTTCATGCTATACTTTTTTCATCTTAACTCTACTCTAAAGAGGCTCCAAATCTATCGGTTACAAATTGTCAGGGCCTCAAAGAGGTGTGACTGTTGAATATCTAGCACCCATGCTGGTGTCATGGTAAGGTTGACTCAGCTTCTGGTGGGCTCCCTGGAAACCTCATTCATCTAACATGGGCAGGACAGTTGCTTGGTGGCCTTGAACTGACCTAGATGCCCCCCCTTTCTCACTTGAAATTGTTGAGAATAATTGTAAACAGTACTGGAAAATAAAATTCTTCAAATAAAAACAAAATTTGGACTGGCCTAGGCATTTATTATTCCTGTCTCATCCAGAAGAGGATGCCCCCAAAACACTAGCCCCACCCAGCTACAAACCCAGGGCACACTGCTTACTATTGAACCCCCATGCACTTGCCATATGGAATGACAGCCCCAGGAACATGACAGCAAGACAGGCCTGGCCTGTGCCCCCCATCATAGGCTTCCAGGGGGCATCTTTGTCCTGCTTTCCCTTCTACCAGATTTCTCCTTGAGAGGAGTCTACAATGGTTGAGGAGGTGATAGGAAGGGGGGCTACAGGGGGCATCTTTGTCCTGCTTTCCCTTCTACCAGATTTCTCCTTGAGAGGAGTCTACAGTGGTTGAGGAGGTGATAAGAAGGGGGGCTACTTATTTCGAGCTCAGAACAGAAAGGATGAGCAGGGAGCTACGAATTTGCGGAATACCAAATAGGAAATGAACATGAAGCTAGAATCTTCCATAAAGAGCATCTCAGAGTCCCCACAGCAGCTGTAAGAGACAGGAAAATGTCCCTGTACGCTGAGGCCCTTGGCTTCACCCCCGGGCTCCTGCCATTTTCTTCTTTGAAGGTGGGTTTCTTTACACGCACACATGTGTGAACGCTTGAATGCACCTGGGCGCCTGTGTGGTTTGGGTTTCTGTTTACTTGGCTAACCTATTAGCAGTCTTTTTCTCTTAACGACTAGCCCCTTTAGCTGGACTATTAATATGGGTGCATGCTTTCAAGAGTGTAAAACCCAGGATGAAGAGTGATACAATTCGCGACCATTGTCTGTTGCTACCCTCAGGCAAGATGTATTTTTCTCCCAGATCAGTCTCGGTGATTTAGAAGAATAAAGGAGAAAAGTGTCAGATCATCTGAGGCACCATTGCCTCAGGATTTAGAAGCCTGCTGTTTCCTTTTGCCTGCCAGGAAACAGGAAGAAATGGTGGTTTGACAGGCTGGGCACTGGCCCACCCAGACTGGCTTGGCACTTTTAGAAGTATACTCTTGTGCTTCCCTGAGGTAACATTGTTACCTCAGATAGAATGGAGAGTACCCAGCAGCATTAGTAAACCAGGTGGCCTACAAATGAGAAATTATTCAAACAATCAAACAATTGTCCAGGGACAATTTGGTGACCTGCTTTGATATTTTTTTCAAGATAAGTTCTAACAATTAGTTGAACAAATGTGATTCTCTCTCAGGTGTATCCAACCTCTGACATTGTGACAAGACATTGTCACCTACAAAGTTCACAGTGGAGAACTATGTAATCAAATTACCAGGAAAAGCAACCTCATGCTTTAAGTAAGTTTATGATTTTGGTTGAGCCTCATTCATCACTATATTTGAACTCAGGCAGCCCCTGGGCATCCTTGCTTAGCTCTAAACAGCATAAGACCTTGAAGCTTAAAAGCCAGTCCTTGAAAGTTCAGGTACTTTGGTCAGGAGAATCAACTTCAGGCTAGGGAAGACCAGCCATCATTTCGAGAATGTGGTCCTTGGCACTGGACTCCTGTCCCACTAATTGCGGGAAGAAGATACAGAGCATATGGTTGATATTGAGTTATAAACAAGGTAGAAAACACTCTTAACTGATGACTTGAGCTATTGGATTCTCTACGACCATGGTATGTATATCTGGGGTTAAGTATATTTGGGCAGAGATGGGAGACATGAAAGCCGTGGCACAATACTTAGCTAGGGATACTTTTGAAAAGTGGCATTGGTAGTGTGGAAAGACAGGGGTGGTGTTACACAGCAACCCAGATTAAATCTTCTATCTTGGAAGGAAGTTCCTTAAGACTCAGGATGTTCTAAAAGGAAACAAAGCATTTCTTTCTGGAAGAATCTCTTTAAAACCAAGGTCGTGGTCATGTCCCATGCCTCTAGGACAGAAATGGACAAGAGAAATATGGGGAGCCACTGAGTTTTGTGCCAGTTGATCAATATTTACCTCTTCCCTATTTAATCTTGAGCAAGTTGATCAACAAGCCTAAAAATGGAGTTGTGGAGTTGGAGAGATGGGTTTGTATACTGTATCTCTACTTATATTTAGAATGATTAAAGTAATGATTAAAATAAGTGGACTTGGACAGACTGATTCTGTAAATACATCAACCAAATGTATTCATTTGAGGATTATAAATGAGAAATAGTGAAGGGCCTTGTTTAAAAATTTGAATATGTTCCTAAGTGAGTCCACACCAAATGAAAGATGTGGGAGGGGACATTAGTAAATTGAGACCAAAGCCTCCAGTGACAAAACAGTGTCACAATGAGCAAACATTGTGTGCTCCCATGGTGACCACTGGCCAGCCACCTTCTCTCCTGAGTGCCTTCTTTTTTACTCTCAGAACCAGTGAGTGAGGACATGACTTTCAATACTGCCCAAAGCCTGCTGGGACTTTGGAAAATTTGTTCAAAGTTTTATCTCCAAATCTACAAGCTAGGAGTCTCCAGAGTTTGTTTTAGATCTCAGAGCCTTCTGAATGATTAAGAAGTATATTTTCAGTACCCGTTCATGACTGTAAGGTAAAGGGGTTGCATAAAAAAGGCTGGGAAAGATATGATCCCAAGGAGACACCACATCATCGTGAGAGCATATGCACAGCGGGTGCTTCAGCTACTAGAATGCTCTTTCCGCTTGTGCTGGCTCTTCATGGCACAGGAAGAGTAAGACATGGTTATTCACACTTTATGGACATTAAAGTCCAAATTAGGGTATTTCAATGGCATGTTGTTCCCAGCTACAGGTCTGGAGTTTAAGATAAAAATTAGAATCTATCTACATATATTGCTATCTTTCCCTCACACCATGAGGCTTCTCTGAAGTGGGCTCTCGGAGACAAAATCTGTATTCTCTTTTCCCTGTAGAAGGTGAACAGGTTCCATTGGTCTCCAAGATGTCCTGCCAACCTGGTTCCTTCATGTGTCAAATGCTATATGTGGAGTAGCCTGCCTGGTCTCAGTTCCATAGGCCATCTGTTTGTCTGGGTGATGATGGCCAATTCTCAGCATGTAAAAAGAAAAGGTGTATGGAGAGCCAAGGAAACCCTGAATAAATATGTAAAGAGTGGATGAAGTCCTGACTGAATGTGTTTTGTTGACAGTGTCACGACCATGTCAAAGACCCGTGGGAAACTGGCAAAGCTCCCCTCCTAAGGTGAAGCTCAGAGAAATGGAAAAGTTTTCCTCTGATCTGAATGCAAGTGTTACCAGTGTATGCAAAACAGAGCAACCACAGCTTCCATCTCCTAGATGGGTACAGTCTGAAACTGAGCACCTACAAACCTAGCTAACTCCTCCCCCTGTGCTGTACCTAATGAAAACACAGAGAGTCCAAGTTGGCACTGCATAACTAGGTGTGGACTGCATCAGAGGGCACACAGCTTCTCTGTCCGTGTGTCTGTGTATCTGTCCTTTCTTCATTCCCTCGCCACCCCCAGGTTGCTAGGGTTCCATGCAGAAAGGGAGGTTGAAGAAACAAGAGCAGCCATGACAGTAGATGGCCCCATTAGCCTGGCCCCTTCAGAGGCTTTAGGAACAGGCAGCTCCAAGGAGGCTGAGTGCTCAGTGAGACTGATGAGCAAACAGCTCTCTGTTAGAAACCCCAGAACCCTCTCAGAATAAATACTTTATTTACATGCAAGTGTGCATGTGCATGTGCGTGTGTGTGTGCGTGTGCGGGGGCAGGGGGGAGAAAGAGAGAGAGAGAAATTTGAGACAGAGTCTTACATAGTCCAACCTGGCCTCTAACTTGCTATGTAGCTGAAGACAACCTTGAACTGCTGCCCCCACTGCCTCTGCTTCCCAAGTGTTGGGATTGCAGGTGTTTGCTACCATGCCTGGCTTGTACAGCACAAGACATAAAATCCATGGCTTTATATGTTTTAGGTAAGGACTATAGCAACTGAGCTACCCCAGTCAACAAAATCCTTCCTCTGGGATCTCAGTGATGTTTCTTTTTGGAAGTGATTATTCTGTCTTAGCGTCGGAGAGCTTTGAATGATTTTAGCTTTCTCTGTTTGCTTTCTCCTGGGAAACCGTAGCCTGAGCATTTACAGGTGCAGGGCTCAGAGGCTTCAGAATGGGCTGCTGGCATGGGAAACTGGGTAGCAAAGTGTCAATGGGAGTCTCAGTTGTTAGATACTTCCTCAGCTAGACCCACGGCTAGTGCAAAGGGAACAATGAAGGCTGGAGAGAAGCTTACATAAAGGTCAGAGAGAGGACAGAAGGAGCTCACGGCTCCATGTCTCTCACCTGCCACCCTTTGCCTCACAGACTGCAAACAGCACGAGAGGGTGGCTGGACCGTAGAGTGACTCTGAGACCAGGAGAAAAGGAAACCAAGAGTTGGAGAGAGGAACTTGGAAGTAAAGAATAAACAGCAGAAAGAGTTGGGACAAAGAGACAGGGAAGAGATAGAAAAGGAGGAATAAAAGACCTGGGGGACAGGAGAGACAAGAGAAAACTTTGAGGAGAGGAAATAGAGAAAGCCAGAGGAGAGCTGAAGAAACAAGTGAGAAATACCCAGAGATCACAGAGAGCCGCGAGCCAGAGAGAGGAGAGAGGAGAGAGGAGAGCAGTAACAGGCATTGCCAGGTGTAGGGCACAGGCATGGCCAAAGGACTGAGAGACGAAAGAGGTACAAACTGTAGAGGGAAACAGAGGGAGGCCAAAAGCGGTTTTCTGTTTTGTTTTCATTTTGCAGCCAGCTGTCCCAAACTCTAACACCTTTCCCTGCAATCTTCTAGGATGGAGAACCTATGGCCTTGGTTCTAGAGGGACTGAGGTCACCTCAATACTCCTTCAGGTCGAGGACTGAAAGCTAGAGATAGACACTTCATGTAAACACAGTGGTACCGGACCCTTTCTTCCTGTGATGACCACCCACCCAAAGGAATTCTCTCCACATTGAATGAACATTAATCACACACTGTCCTGGCCTTTGATGTCTCTATGTTATCTTTCTCCTCTCCTTTGGTACAGGAACCTTCTAGAATTAATCCACATCTCTCCAGGCCAGATTTACCATTTGGGTAAACTGCTTTATATCTGACTCTCAGAATGTAGTAGGTTTTGTTCCGGTTTAGCAATTCATGAGACATCTACAACCTTTTAATCAAACATATTATGGGGAAATGATTTGAATGATTTGTTTGCCATGAGTAAACATGGGACCTTACAGCTCATAATGTATTCTCCATTCTTTTGTGGTTTAGGTTTAAGAGCTACCCTACCTCTTGTTGAAATCCATTAGCAGAGATGTAACCAAGGAAACGTTCAAATTAGAGTTGATTGAGTCCACAAAGTTAGGCACTCTAACAGCACGACAGATGTTTCGATGAAAATCAGTGGCCAGCATGCCTAATAAGATGGTGCCTTTTATAAAACATCTGCCTAAATCTCCTTATGTTGCTAGGAGAGGGAGAGATGCTACATGCAAAGAAGAAATGAGGTCAGGTGGGATTATAGGTTCAAATCAGCATGAGACTCTGCAGCTTGCATTTTGCTGAGAGACTCATACTAGAGTGCCCTGGGCTGTGAGTACTTACCTCCGTGCCGGATTTCATCAGCAAACGGTCGAAGAAAGCGTCCAGCTCTGTCTCTCTTATGTAACCTTTTTCTAATGCAAGAAGATAACATAAATAACAGTCACCAATATAGAATAAATGTGACAGTGTTTGTCTTAAAGAATATTGTAGGTGTGAGGAAGGCTCGAAACAGTGCCTCGTAGATCCCAGGCTGGCCACAGATTTGCTATGTAGTTGAAGAAGACTTTGAACTCCTGATTCCCCTGCCTCCACCTCCCAAGTGCTGGGATCAAAGGCATGCGCCACCATGCCTTGTCATTCATATTTGGGTTTAGTCAGGATTTTATATTTCATATGCATGATTTTTAAGAAGTTTTTTTAAAGGTTTGTATTTATTTTAATTGTGTGTATGTAGGTGTATCTGGCAGCAGTGCAAATCAGTGTCTGTGCCCTGAAACCGAAGGTGAACATCAGATCCCCTGGAGGTGGGTTACAGGTAGTTGTGAGCCACCCAACGTAGGTGCTAGTACCAAACCTGGGTCTTCTGAAAAAGCAGTATGCTGTATTCATGGCTGAGCCATCTCTCTAGCCCACACTTGTTGCTGTTGTTATTTCAATAGCTGCCCAATAATATCTTAATGGGGTGAATACTGAATCCTAGCTTCTGTATATAAACACACCTTTCAGATATCATCTTTGTGTTTCTCTAATTACTAATAAAAACAAAACCAAATGATAAGCAGATAGGTTTTATTTTCAAGAATGTTTTGAGGTAGAGGTAAATCAGAATACCGCTAAAATTCATCCTCCTTTGTAGGAAGTGGAAAATAGGTTGATATGACAGCCACTAATGAAAACTTGTCACATTTACAGAAGCACCAGGGATTCCTGAGTCTTGGCCCAACAGCCTAGAATATGTCTGCAATGATATTTGTTAATATATTAATTGCATATCGCTATGATGAAATGCACGGGTTGGAAAGCAAAACCCCTCAATCCACACAGAACTTTCAGAAGCATTATTAATGTGTAAAACCAGTAAAAATAAGCCGACTGCGCTGCATGTACTCTATCAGGCACGCAGTAGGCAACTTTTTCCACAGGGGAAGACGCTTAGGAGAAATTCCATTTCCCTTAAGTGACTAAGCTAAGAGCTCAAGAAGCCAAAGCGACTCACCTTCCCTGTCGAAGCATTGCCAGATCTGCCAGAAGCCAGCGGCATCCAGACGCGCCTGAGGCTGCCCGCTTGCGTTGTCCATGGTGCTGACGGCGGCTATGTAGCCCAATAGTATTTCCCAACTTGTCTGCCGGCTTCCTCCCTCTAGGGCTAGGGACCAGGGGGCAGGGCAGACTCGAGGGCGAATCGCTCTTCGATGTCGCTGAGCAGTCTCAGCCTGGATGGCAGGCTTAACGAGGCAACTCAGGAGTCCGGGAGCCCGCCCCGCCGCTGGCATCCTCCTGCCCCACCCCGCGCGCCCGGCAGATCACAGCGGGGCTCCTGCTGTGGTGGTGTGCGCGTGGGTGGGGAGGGGGTAGGAATCAGGCAGAAAGGAGCTGTCTCTTCTGTCCGCGGTTCACTGCCTTTCAGTTTAAGTTGTTTGTCAAACTCACAAAAACATTCCCCTCACCTTTCAAACTAATGTCTCAAGGGGTTTTTCCGTAAAGGGTTGTCTGTGTAAAGGGTTGGAAGAAGTGTCAGTGCTGGCATCTTTTGGAACTCATGAGATGGACACATACTGTGGTGGGGAGGGAAGGAGGAGGATGAAGGTGCCTTCTGACAGCAGATTGGGTCAACAGAGGACACACATTACTGTAATATACTATAGAGACTTGCTACTGAAGGACACTACAGTCTGTAGCTGGTTGTTTTACTCTTTACTCTTGAATTACTCTTGAAGGGCCTGCCACCCAGCTCCCAAATAAACACACAAAGACTTATTCTTACTTATGAATGCCTGGCCTTAGCTTGGCTTGTTTCTAGCCAGTTTTTCTTAAATTATTCCATCTACCTTCTGTTTCTGGGCTTTTACCTTTCTCTCTTCTATATTGTTTTCCTTCCTTCTTATTCCATGGCTAGTCGTGTAGCTGGATGGCTAGCCCCTGGCGTCTCCCTCTCCTCTTTTCTCTGTCCCCCTTCTTCTTCCTCCTATTTATTCTCTCTGCCCAGCAGTCCCACCTATTTCTCTCTCCTGTCTAGCTATGGGTCATTCTGCTCTTTATTAGACCAATCAGGTGTTTTAGGCAGGAAAGTAACATATCTTCACAGAGTTAAACAAATGCAACATAAAAGAATGCAACACATCTTTGCATNAGCACAAACAAATGCAACACATCTTAAAATAATATTCTACAGCAGCAGTCACTGTGACTTAAAGTGTCTTCATTAAGACGCTGAAGGGAGCCAGATGTGGGTGGCACACACCTGTAGTCCTTGCACTCAGGGCTCTGAAATGGGACTGCTGTGCTACATAGCGAGTTCCAGGGCAGCCTGAGTGTCAAAGTGAGATCTTGTCTCAATAAATAAATAAATAAAGTCACCCAGACACGTAATATCAATGGTAGAGTTCTCAAAGGCTTGCATTTGACTCCCTAGAGACACTTGAAGATCAAAAGCCAGCCATCATTTGAAGAACACATTTTCTAATGATCAGAACTGTTTGGTTAGCTGATCTCCCATACAGTAAAGAAACTACTCTGGTGACTTTTGACTTAATGCTTTGTTAGGGAATCTGTAGTTGTTTGGGTAAGAATTGGGCTAAATGTGGTGACTCGTACCTACAATTCAGGGACTGAGAAATCTGAGGAACACCATGATTTCCAGGTTAACCTAGGCTGCCATGTGCAACTTGAAAGAAAGAAAAAAAGGAAGGAAGGAAGAAATGAAAGAAGGAAGAAAGGGAGGAAGGAAAGAAAGAAACAAAGAGACACAGAGAAAGAGAATGAAAGAAAATTGGGAAGAGATGGACCAGGAATGCCCTTTCTTTGTGGCCTGCCTACTCTTCTATTGGCATCCAGTTTACTCTTAGAAGCACACAGATGTAAGCTATTTAAACTACAGTTGCAACAAGAGCATAAAAGTCATCCAATAGCTCTGGTTACTTATCCTGATGAACCAAGTGGTAGCTTTGTGATGGATCACTGTTTCTAGCTCTCTAAGCCCTGGTTTTCATGTTTCAGACTGAAGAGTATGATGTCTGCCTGGGAGGACTGCTGTGAGGGTCAGAGACACACATGGAAATGCCCAGTAAATCATGACTGTTATTCTGTAGTGCCTGATGACAGAGTGACGTGTAGTCTTTAAAAAAAAACTTAGAGAAAATAAGGAAAGTTTGGAAAAATTTACAGCCAAGAGAAACCTAATGTGACATGATGTTAAATGTGACACTTAAAGTTTTAAATAAACATGGATGTCAGATCATAATATTTAGAATAGTTTAGAAGAAGAGAGCCTTGGGTGCAGAATGCAGCTTTCCAACTTGCTAGCAGTGGGATACTGGACAGGTTACTTAGAAACAGGTTGTTTTGTTTTTGTTTGTTTGATTTAGCTTATTATAAAATGAGACCATAATAGCATTTGCCTTGTAGAGTTGTCATGTTGCCATAATGTTAAATAAATAATGATGCTATAGATTCTTAGCACAGCATATGTAAATAGTACAAAGTAGATACTGGAATGATTAGTCTTCCATAGAGACTTACTAATGAAATAAACTTTTAGAGTGTGGAGGATTGTTATTTAAGGAAAGGGAAGAAAAGGACTATCGTTACTTATGAAGAAAGTGCTGGATACACAAATTGGAGAAGCGGATAGTAGGGAAGGGGGAAGGCTCAGTAACCATAGCAATCACATGTGGCCCTGAGAAATTATGGGATACAATCCCACACATCACTAAAAGACACTAACCTGTATGAACTCACCATGTTGTTGACTGGTCTTGTTTTCTGATCAGTAATAGAAGAAGAAAAAGAAAGGCAAAGGCCAAAAGTAGTGGTGGGGAGCTAAACCAGGGCAGGCAGTTACATCCCCATGGAGTGCATCTCCATGAAGGAATTTGCTGCCTAAACAGAAAACCTATGTCACAGAGCATTCTCATAAGCCAGGCATGGTGACACACATCTGTAATTCCAGGACTTAGAAGGCTGAGGAAGGAGGATTATAGGTTCCAAACCAGCCTGAGCTACACAGAGAGACCATTATCTCAAAAAAAAAGTCTCAGAACATAGGGATAAGACATAATACTAAAATGCAATTTACAAAAGTGTGCCTACAATCAGATCCAATACTGTGAGACCACAGAAGCATGTTTTCATACAGAGCAAAACTGGAAGATAAGCAGCAATGGAAGAGAAAGCAATTAAGAGACTGCTTAAATCTGGAAACCAAATGAACAGGCAAGTTCCAAGTGGTGCCCAGTGTCTGGAGCTTCTGAGTTGCTGCCATTTCCCCCCATGAGCTACCTTGAAAGTTTATTATGTGTTATTATGTGTTATTCTCTCTCTCTCTCTCTTTCTCTCTCTCTCTGTGTGTGTGTGTGTAGACAAGTGCCAAAGTGAGCGTAGAGGTCACAGTGGTCAATTCTCTCTTTCCATATGGGTCCCAGGGATTGAACTGGTGAATTCAGGTCATCTGGCTGGGCTGGCAGCATGCGCCTTTACTCACTGAGCCATCTTTCCAGCCCCAGTGATTTATTCTTTTTAACGCAATCACCTATCATAGTACTAGGTAGACCGTGTTTGTGTATCTACACTCCTGTAGAGTTTTCTTCTGAGACAATCACCCAGATTCTCAGCAGGGGGAACTCTTAGGGGAAGAGTGAAAGATACCTGGTAAGATTTCCCTGGCTTATCTAATCAGAGGCTTTACCTGAAAGCAAATACTCCTAGCACGGGGAATCAGCTGGAGAAGAAGCATGTTGTTCATTGATTGGCTCAGCTCTTCCTGCGGAGACTCCTGACTAACTAACTGGTTTAGAGGGCAAACTCTAAGTGGCTTTTAAAACCTCCCCTTGGGGATTGCATTGCAATCATGGAGCACACTTTTACCCCTAGTTTTCTGTTCTTTACATTTTGGTCATTTTGTAATTATATTTTGACAGGACTTTTCAGATGGCCAGTCTCAAGAGAAAACAAACGTCTAAGTAATACTGCTTTCTTAGCACCTCAGCTTCAGGGGAAAGTATACTTTAAGTCTTTCTGCTCAGTTTTGATTTAGCAATCAGTGGCTGAAACTCAGGCCTAAAATGAAGTCTTTTTCTCTTTCCCCCAACTGATGTGCTTTTTATCTCCAGTAATCATGTCCTGCTTTCTCATTTGCATAAGCTAATTAATGGTTAGTTGCACAAGAAGTAGCAGTAGTCTGTAATTTGAAGCATTACTAATTAACCTTGAAGCATGCATTCAATTCTATGTTGAAATATCTGTACCATTTTACAAACTCGGTATTTTGAACTAGAAACAGGGACTGTGCTTTCTCTGGCATCATCTCCTGGTCATTATTAAACATTCACACTCAGTAGATAACTCACGAACCACACAGTTGACTTATATATAATTGAAAGAGATCATCTTCACTGAGGGCCAAAGGGAATAAATACAAAACAGGACAGGGTTTACTGTAGGAAAAATTTTAAATCACTGGATATAGAGATAATGTCTGTTAATATTTCCATTTTTGTTTCCTTTACAACCATACAACTAGTACACATTCTTTAAGCAATAGAGTTCAGAAACAATAAAACAGGGAAAAACTTCTTCATAATTTCAACTCTTAGAGATAGTAAATAATAATAACATACAGGTATACGGCCTCCCAAGCCTTTTTATACACACCAAAATGGGGCTCTTCTGCTGCCATTGGCCTGTCCCACTGAATGTCATGAGTCATGTAATTAAATATATTCCTAGGGAATCATCTCAGTGGCAAATTATAATTTATTCTAAGTCCTGTTTCATCACACAGTTTTCACTATCAGCAAAATTTTTGTTCACTTCTAATGATTTCCTCAGTGTAAACAGCTAGTGTTGGACAGAACGAAATATAACATTTGAAGTTTTTGACACATATGGTTGAGAATGGTTTCTCCTCTTGACCATGAATTTCTAGTCCCAGTAAATGTGGAAAAAAGACCTTTCCCCACTGTGCTAACAATGAACAAAAAAGCCTAGAATGACATTCATTCTAAAGTAGTTGTTGCAACTTAATTTTATGGTGATTGTTTAGAGTTTGTTTGGTTTTTTTATTTTTTATATATTTATTTATTTGAGACAGGGTTTCACTGTAGCTTTGGAGCCTGTCCTGGAACTAGCTCTAGCAGACCAGGCTGGCCTTGAACTCACAGAGATCCGCCTGCCTCTCCCTCCCAAGTGCTGGGATTAAAGGCGTGCGCCACCACCAGCCAGCATTTGTTTGGATTTTAAAGAGATGTTGACAGAGGTTTCTGTCCTGCCCAGTTCTGAAGCCATTCAGTCCCAAAAAAACACACAGACATCTACATTAGTTATAAACTAGTTGGTCTATTAACTCAGGCTTCTTATTAACTCTTATAACTTACATTAACCCATAATT
>LOJH01000533.1:0-22329 GCA_001685095.1 Ellobius talpinus | reverse complement strand
CTCTCTCTCTCTCTCTCTCTCTCTCTCTCTCTCTCTCTCTCTCTCTCCTCCCAGTGTCAGCTAAACTCATCAGTAACATGGTTTTTGTTCTGTTTTGTTTTACACAGTGGTTTTTCAAGCCAGGCTTAGAAGCCATTCTTACAGTAACATCCCCTAGTGATGGACATTAAGCTTCAAGGGTGGGTAGTTAAAAGATTCCCTACTACATGGTGGTCTTTAATGAATTGCTAAAGAACACTCCTAAATGAGAACCCAGGTCAGCCACTCTACCCCGGGGTCCACTGAAAGTATTTAAACGAGTCAGCCCCAAACCTAGGTGACCTATGCACTACTTAGCTCATCATTGTGACAGAGGAACTGAAAGAAGCAGTTTAAGGGAGTAATGGTTTACTTCACTCACAGTTTCAGAAGGATTGCAATCCACCATGGTGGGGATGACATGCAGAGAAGCTTGGTCCATGGCACTGGGAACAATGTGGTTGCGTCTTCTCCACATGGCAGTGGACAGAGCTGGGCTATAACCATCAAGTGACCACTTGCAGTGACCATATTACCAACCTCCCCAAACAGTGCCGTGAACTGAAGACCCATTCAAATACATGAGCCTATGGGAGACATTTTACTTTCCGTTTGTAACACTCTGCTTCACCATTAGTCTTACAGAAAATTCAGTGCACAGACCTGTCTGCCTATTTCCCTTGCTCCCTCCGGTGCTTCACCAAACTTGCAGTTTCCACATAGCCTTTCATAATAAAGGCTGCCCACTTGCCTGTGAATCAGTCTCCGTCTTCCCTCCTCCTCTCTTTCCCTCAGTCTCCCTTTCTGTACTTCTGAGATAGGATCTTACTACACAGCCTTAACTGGCCTGGTGTTTGTTATGTATTTCAAGCTGGCCTTAAACTCATGGCAATCATTCTGCTTCCGTCTCCAGAAGGCATGGACTGTTGGATCACAGACCTTCTAGCTGCTTTCTCGTCCTGAAATCAGGCCACAGCCCCTGTGGTCCTTCCCTCTCTGCAGACAGTTGATAAGCAAGCACACAATGCCTTGCAACCCTCTAAGTCTTTCCCTTCCTCTTGCAGCTGCAGCACACAACATTGTCCTCTCCCAGACCCAGGACAACACAGAAAGCTTACTTGCTTTCATCAGTGTCCTGTGATTTCTAATTGGGAGGCTAGAACTAACACCCCCATCCTCCAAAATCTCTAAAACAACAAAATCCTGCTTGGCTCTCCAGCACTGCAGGGTTTGTCACTCTCTCTTTAGGACCCCATCACACTATCCCTGAGAGCTGTCCTGTGAAACATTTTCTGACCCTAGGGCTGGTTCTCTCCCTCTTCAGGACCCTTTCATGGCTAGCTGTGGCCTTGATGCTATCAATAAAGCTCCTCTGAAGGGTGAGCTTGTGGTAGCTTCTTTTCTACCAATCTCTAACATCTTTAGGTTATAATGTGTGCCCCCAACCATCTCTTACGTGACTTCCATCTGATAGTCTCTCCATACCCAACAAAAAACTACATGACATCATCCTCTGAGGCCCTCTCTAGGAAGACAGAATGCCTTCAATGCTCCTTTGTCACAGGGAAGTAATTTCTCTATCTAGTTTCTGGCCAGGGGTAGCAGGCACAGGGAGCTGACTCACCCTGCCTTCTGAGAGCCTTTGAGATGACACCATATGCTGAAGTCCATACACCTGTTCCGTCTTGGAAAGCCACGTTCTCCTCCTAAATAGCTGTTGATGTAAGTTTGACACATCTTCACAACACAGTGAGAAAATTTTCCAGGAAAACACCTGGTACACAGAAGGCAGAAGAAAGAAACACACACTCATACAAGTCTTTTTCATTTTATTTCCGGAGACATCTGAGAGAGTACACTTGCCCTGTTCTGCTGGGTCTGAGTAGATGCTTTTGAACTGGCCCTAACATGATTGCCCATCAGCCTCTGGGGTGTCATATGACACTTAGGAACTGCTTAGAATTAAGATTCAATATTAATAAAATAGAGGAGAGACTTAGAAAGGCAATCAACTAAGCTGAGATGAGATGTAGTTTAAAATGTTTTAAAGCTGGGGTTTGGAATATAGCCTATCAATAGTGTATATGTATGGTACGTGTGGGTACACATACACACACACATGAATCTATATGAAGAAACTATAAATGGACACACTCTTTACCAATTCATTAAATAACGTACAGTTGTGAAGCAGTGATATTATGTTTGTAATGCCTGTGGCGATTACAGTCTTCTCTGTGATTTATACTGTCCAAGATATAAATTGTAGAGTAAAAGGACCAGTCAAAGAAATACACCCTGACCCTGAAACCAGATTCAGTGAAAGAAACACATGTTGACCCTGAAATCAGCACCAAAGAAGCACACTCCTGCTACTGAGCTGAGAATGTAACCAACCAATCCTTGAGCAGGAAAACCAACCAATTGCTGCTCATGAAATCTAGCCAATCTCTGAGCTTGTCCAAACTCAAGGATTGAAATCCAACTAATTACCACCCTGAAAATCTTCTCCTTGGAAAAATTCAGCCCCTAAGAAGCCCTACATGGGGGATGCTGTTTTCCACCCTGGCAGAGGCAGCCACTCTCCCAATAAATCTCTTGAATGAATTTTGGGTGAAGTGGAGTGGAGCAGAGAAGCAACAGACATCACTGCTGGGAAACTTCCTTGGTGGAACAGATTAGAGAAGTAACGACTTTTGCCTGTGAAGGAGATTGCTACATTTCTGCAGGGGTTTTCCCCAGGCAAAGGCAAGCAAAGAAGAAGTAACTTTCACCAGAGCAGAGAAGCAATGGACATCTCTGCTGGCAAACTCTCTTTGCAGAGTGGAGCAGACCTGAGCTGTAACACATCCTGTGGGGAGACCATCCCCAAGCAGAACACAGCCATACGTATAGCCTGACTTCCTGACAGTCAATCTTGGACTTTCTCTTCAGAACTGAAGGCATTCAGGATACCTGTCCTTCACAGCTTCAGGTAAAGCCTGACTTCCGACAGTCAGGGTTCCCTTCCCCCTAGAGCTGTAACTCTTGCACAAATAACAGTTTGTGGCATATACAGTCAGTCTTCTGTTTCCATGCATTCAGCAGATGAAGAATGAATTATTAGGAAAAATTTAAAATGCATGCTAAAATTGGTAGAACATACCTGCAATCCTGGCACCTAGGAGGCATAGGTAGAAGGATCCTGAGTTCAAGGACAACCTGGGCTACTTGGAGAGTTTGAGATCAGCCTAGGGTACATTGTTAGACTCTGTCTGAATAAGAACTGTGGTTGTGCTGAAGATGTACAGAAACTTCCACATCACTATTTAAAAAAAGCATAGATTTTATTTCATAGTATTTACATTTTATTAGATATTATAAGTAATCTAGAGATTCTTAAAATATAGGAGATGTTGGATGCGGATAAGTTCCATACAAATATGACCCCACTTATATAAAGGACTTATGTAGACCTGTGGATTTTGATATCCACAGGCATGGAATTCTAGAATTAATCTCTGTTAGAGACTGAGGGATGATAGCATTCATTAAAGGAACACTAAGTATTGAATGAAGTTCAGCAAAATAAAGGTTTCTGTTTTTTAGAATTTAAGCTCTCAAAGCCCCAAATCCTCCCTAGACTGTACGCTGCCAAAGGGCCCTGTCTAGAGCTTTTAAAAGTCACCAGTAAAGTTGCTGTCTTCTGCCGAGTATGCCTTGGGGCTGGCTGTGGCTCAGAGGCCCTCTCCTGGAGCCTAGCAGCTGGGCAAACAGACTGGCATCTTTGATGGCAAATGGTCTCTCCTGACCTCTCACCTGGAAGGGAAAAGGCCAGCTGCTTCTTCTGTAGTGGAACAACGAAGTCCCCATCAATGCTGGGAGGAGATGCAGCATGGTGGCTCTGTGTCTCTAGAGCTGGAAGTGCATGGTGGTTCTGCCCTTGTCTCTAGAGATGAAAGGGTGAGGTGGTCCTGGCCCTTTCTGCAGTGAGACATGAGTCTCACGAGCCCCAGAAAGATCTGTAGATAGTGGGTTGTTCTTGGGCATGCTGTGGGATCACTATATTCTCATGGATCTTCTGTACCAGGCCCAGGGAGTTTCCAATGCCCATGAGTTGCCCTCATTGTATAGAATTGGCATTGGGCAGAGAGGGAAGAGACCAGGAGATATCAGCAAGTGTGAGAAGCAGCAAGCTCTAACTGACCTGGTCACAGAGAAGAACCCCAGGGCCTCTAAGTGAGCGGTTCTGCTACAGTCAGTATTCCAGTCAGTGTTCAACCCGCAGCCCTAATGGAAGAGCAGGTCTGATGACTTCCCAGGCCTGGCCGAGGAGTGCCCTGCTAGGAGTTCCTCCTGACACTGGGGTTTCCTCTTTTGCTGGCTTCTCCCCCCACCCGGCTCCCGTGGATACTACAGTTCCTAAAACCCTCCTGCATGCAGGATCCATGCATTTTACTCTGGATCTTTGCAGTGGTTCAGAGCTCAAGACCATCTTCCCAGCAGGTTTCTCTGTCTGCCTTACCCTCTTGTCTTTGGTAGACAGCTTGACCTGTCTCCTCTTAGAATGTTTTAGAGCTACAGACACGAAGTTCAGCTGAATGTTTTCCCTGTCAGCTGAGGCTCCCCACCATCACTGCATGCCAAAGGAGACGCAGAGGTATGAGAGGCTGGGTGTGGAAGCGTGAGGCAGGCTCCCACTTAAGCTGGGCCTGCGATCCAGCCGCCTGCTGAGCTCAATCGAGTGCAGGCCATAAAGATGAAGCATAGCTTCATTTCTTTACTTCCCTCAAAATCTGACACCAGCCCACGACAGCAAGAACAGTGCCCTTGGGCAACACAATCCATCAATCCATTGCTTCTGATTTTGAGAAATTCCTTTTTCTTTTTTTTTCTGAGCTGGGGTGGTGGTAGGGGGCTTATGTAGCTCAGGTTAGCTCAAAGTCACTGTGTAGTTGAGGATGACCTTGAACTCCCAATCCCTGGCTTCTACTTCCTGAGCACTGGAATCACAGGAGTGTGCTACCACACCTGGCCTAATGTTGAGAGAGCACTGACACAGGAAATGCGACACTGTTGACAATGGCAAATAGAACACCGTGGAGCTCCTTGACATTGTTGTCTTCTCTGCTTTAGCCGTTTGGCTAAAGCCTGGTTCTGGGTTTAAAACATATAGAGAGGTGTCAGCCTACAGACCAGACTGCTCCTCAGGCTCCCTGCAGCTCTGTCTTGCTGTTGGTGTGGAGAAATGACAAAGGGACAAGCTCCCTACCAAGAGCCTGACCTGGACTCCAGAATGGCTGATGCCATTTTCATTGTCCCAAGGAAATGTATAGGCCCAGACTGCCTGACTCCAGAGGTCAGAGAGCCAGCTTCGTGTGCTCATCCCTTCCTTCATAGCTTCAGTTACGAATTCTCCAGTTCAGGACTCTGTTCCTCTCTGCCTGCCACCAAGGAACAACCTCAGTGCAGGTTCACGCTATGGGCTGGTCATGAGCCACGCGAACCTTTCCTTGGATTTGTAGGAAACCCCACTCTGCCTAGAGTGCCTGAACCTCATCAGAGCCCTCAGCAAGCTCTTCAATGACATACTGGGGCCTTTTGATATAGGCCTCTGCTGTCCTCCAGCCTCCCGATCAGGTTCTTGCAGCTGAGGACTGTTGCTCTCCCAGCATTTGCCCCCATCATGTTTCCAACTGGAGACTGCCGCTCTTCACTTCACTGGGATGAAGGCAAGTGGCACCTGGTCACAGGTCCTACAGAGTGGCCATTCCTCCCACGCTCTTGTGGGATCCATGAAAGGTGACAGGTGTGGAGGAATGTATCAGTTCATGCTCTTTGAGGAGCAGGTGTTGAGAGGGGATGAACCTGCAGGTTTACTTCTGGGGAATCCTGCAAAGCAGTGGTTCTCAACCTGTGAGTCACAACCCCTTTGGCAAACCTCTGTCTCCAAAAATATGCATTATGATTCATTAACAGTAGCAAAAAATACAGGTATGATGTAGCAATGAAGATGAATTTTACGCTTGGGGGGGTTCAGCATGACAGCACGACATGAGGAACTGCATTAAAGTCACCACAGCATTATGAAGGTCAAGAACCATTCCATAAAGCATCGCAGTGCAGGAAATAGGAGGCAGGAGATACGTGTGGTTCACATTTACAGGCTGACGATCGCTGTGAAAGGAGCCTGGGAGGGAGCGATGGAGACTTGAGTAGACAGACATCCAGGGCAAATCTAAAAAAGTCCAGGCCGGGACAGTAGAGGGCTTATGAGTAAGGGCTGCCCTTTGCATGGCCACCTCAGGCAAACTGAGGGCTAGCAGCTGTGGGCTGTCAGCCTGGCATGTCAGCATGTAATCTTAGGTATAATCAGGAGAAGAAAACAGTCAGTTCTTGCTCTTCCATTTCTCTCGGTACTTGCCTGTAGTTCCTGGGGTTACAGCTTTTGCTCTGACCACATCACTGTGTGAAAATACAGTGGCTCTTGTTGCAGAGACAAGCTCCAGGGGCCTTGATCAAACACTAAGGCTATTCACAGCCTGGTCTTCTACAATGAAACTACAAGCGTGTAATGGGCAGCAGGGACACACTGTGCCAGGTAGATTCTAAGTGAATGTGAATCTGATCACTGCGGACAGTAGCACTTTGTGACCGCCCCACTACTCCCCATGACGCAATCTGAGGCCACATACGCTTTGAGGGAGTGGACAGAGCCACTGTGGAGCCACCAGGAGGTTTGGCTTTGTCTGCCTGCCTGTGGAGCCACCAGGAGGTTTGGCTTAGTCTTCACTCAGGAAGATGCGACAACTTGCCTTTTCCTTCGGGTGGTTGGCCTGAGCCTATGCATGCTTTCGCTGATACTTTGGGCTTTTCCAGTTTCTCTGAAGCTACCTTCCTTTTGCCAGGCAGCCGCTTTCTGATCCTCCATGTCAATCTCAAAAGTATGGCTTTCACTCTTCTCCATCTCCCTCCTGTGGCAGCTGTCAATAATGTAAGCCTCCCTGCTTTGTGATTTTTCTTTTAAAGAATAATAAAACTGTCCTCAAGCTTAAAAAAATATACAGTATACTTAAGAATCAGGCGCAGCCCCTGTACTTTTGAAGGGATCCCTTCAAAGCCTTGTACAAATGTCACTTTCTGAGACTTCCAGAACATCTTGGGGGATGACGGGAAGTGACACCTTCAATAGTGCTGCTTATTCCAAGTGTGGGCTTAGCTGGGCTGTGGGTCTCCTGACCAAACAGCCCAACAATCTGCAGTTCCATGCCCATTTCTGTCTTATTCTTCCCCAACTTTGGTGCCATCACAGGTGTCTGGTCATGCCTGAACTGACAACCGAGCCACACCTAAAGAGAACAGTCTTCTATATCTGTTGCCATGAGGTCATATGATAGCAAGTGGTCCTGCCTTTAGGACTGGAATTCACTCTCAGGTCAATCACTCAGGGGTGGCAAAGGGAGGGGATGAAGTAAACAGCAACATCACACCAGCTCCATCTGCGATGTTTATCTTCCTACCTGACTCAAGCCAACACCCCTCTCATGACCTTAAACTCATGGAGCTGGGTACGGAGCACACAAAGAATTCTGTGACTTTCTGGTAAATTCCATCTGTGTTCCGGTGGCAAGAGCAGACCATGGAATTATCAAATTATATTTATGTTGAAAGTAATGATTTCTAGATGATATGATTATCTGTGTACTGTGATTATTCTACATTTTAGAAACTAGCCACAGCCTCACTGCACAAGCCAGTCCTAACAAAAGAACTGAAGGAAGCAAAAATTCCACGTGGAAAATCATTTTATTGGTATAAATATACATATGAATAAAATATTTTCAGCCTGTAATGTAAGTGAATATTTGTGAGATGTTTTATAAAGAGTAGTATTTAGACATCTTTTTTTAACAGGTGCCAAAACTTTCTCTTAAAAAACACACATTAAAAGCTAATAAGCAGACAGAAATTAAAGGCCTTCAAAAACAAGAATATTCATAAGACCTCATTCCAATCAACTATATACATGAATCCGGGCTTCTCACACTCTGTTCTTAGCTGTGCTTGCCGATGGTCTGCAAAGGCTACCAGCCAAGCTTTAAATGTACAATTCTCCACAGGGAAGGAAGTGCTCCCCCCAGAAGAATGTAAGAACAATGCCCGAGATCTAATATATATAATTTATACAAATTATTTATTAGTGTGCTCTGTTAATATAATTACAATGTGCAATTGCATACATCAAGAATAAATTGCTATTCGAGTCATGTGTGGATCTGACACAAAAACACCCTGCAGTGCCCCAGGGTCTCCTGGATAGTTACTTGGGTGGGAGTCCAGTTACTTCATTAACTTCCAAAAACCACAGCATGCAGGGCAATGTGTAGCTGCCTCAGAGGAATTCAAGTAGGGCCCATGGAATAATTGCTGGCTTTTTGTTGAAGGCGTAAGAAACAATGTTTGGAAAACAAATGCTGAGAATGGGGGGAGACCAAAAATGTGCTCTGAGAACCAAAAAGTGGACTTTTTATATCTTTTTCTTAGAAAAAGAAGGAAAGGAGAGAAAGAAGAAAGCACCAGAGAAGGGAGAAGACGCACTGCCTGCGGCTCCTCTCTGAGGGCTGAGGAGAGCACCCTGCATGGGAAGGCTTGGGGTGGGCACCATTACACAAAAATAAACTCTTTTTCTGCCTCTTCTCCGGAGTCACTGGATTTGCTCCCTTGGTGACCATCTTTGCCAGAGGACCGCTGCTTTTGTTCTTGATACTCCTGGGCTTGCGGACCCCAGCTTCTCCTTGAGACTGAAATCAGAAGGTAAGGAAGAGGGACAATTTATTGACAAGGCAATAACAGGACCTGGCCAACAGTGGGGTGAGGGACCCTGAGAAGTGGGGGGAGGGTTGGTCATGAAGGACTTTTTCAGAAACAAACCGGCTATTGAACTTTGAGACTCTGGACAGAAGTCAAGGACACACCAACGAAACCACAAGCAAGTGGACACAAGTAAACACACACGTACAAGACCAATCTATGCTAGGGTGAACCAGGCATAGATGTGGACGAGACCCAAAGGTAGAGATGGTAGGCAAGCGGGAGAAGCCATCAGGAGTCACTGAGGCTGCTCTGAGCCAGGCGACCTCCACAGCCAAGACTGCCCCATACACGGCACAGAGGACAGGACACACAGAGACTTGCAGAGGTGCTGGCTGGACTGGGTTCTAATGCCATGCCTTCTGCAGAGTCCGAAAGCTGGTTACTCCTGCAGTGGGGGAGGGACGCAGAAAGACCTGTCATCCTGTGCTTCAGAACGCCTATGCTTCACTCCCTATGGATAAAATCTGTGACAAGGAATTAAATAATGCCTGTGACAGATTCAACCCTGTAGGCAAAGTACCCACTCCTGTTGTCTGTTCGGACTGGCGATAGGTAACTGGAAGGGGTCACAGGACAGTTGGACCTGGGCTTTGGTCATGCGCCCGTGTTCTTCCTAATCACACAGGTAGGTTTTGTCTAGTTTTCTCTTTAAAGCCTGTGTTCTTTCTGTCTACATCCTGGTTCCTCTGCCACCACACCTGGGAAAGATTCAGTTCAGAGGCTAAACTCCAGGGATATTTAATAAAGCTATTAAACATTACTCCCATGCCTACTGAAGAGATGCCATCTGAGCTGAAAACACCAAACCCATGCCACTTGGAAAGCTGCTTTAAAAAAAAAAAAAGCACAACTAATCAGTCACTCAAGAAGAAGACCCAACCAGGAACACAGTCTTCAGTTCTGGGAAAGACATCAAATTAAAATTACACCAAATCCTGAAGGGCGGAAACCCACAAACAGCCTTTTCAATCTCATTATAAAATCAAGTAATTGAATTATAAAGAATTGATGTGTGTGTCTGTGCATGTGCATGTGTATGTGTGTGTTCATGTGTGTGTGCAGGTACCCACAGAGGCTGACTTTCTCAGGTGGGTTTAGTCACCTGATAAGGGGTGCAGGAACCAAACTCTTGTCCTCTATAGTACTAACCGTACTTAACCATTTCCCCAGTCCCTTAAACTTCTGACTTCTTTTCACCAGTGGTTTAGGGCAAATTCTCAGAGTGGGTTGGGGACATAAAAAACAGAAACAATTGCTTTTAAAGCTTTTATTGGGAGAAAAAAATTTTACTTGTGTGATTGGTCCTTTGAAAGCTGTTGATAAGTCAGGTTTTGAGGGGGAAAAAAGATGAATAAATGTCCCTAAATATTTTGCCTTTCGTCACAAAACCAATTTGATGCTCACATCCACAGAGTCCTTTAAGCTTTCAGTCTGAGTGTGTGCTAAGACAAGGGGGCAGAGAATACTTACAATACCATCCCAAGAATATCTGACAAGAAATCCAACCTCAAAAGTAAAGGGGACTTGAGCTGTCTCCCAGATGTTCTGCATTCTAATTAAAACAAAACCTTGTTTCTTCACAACAGACAAATGGGAAGAAATGTCTAATATTGCAATGGGAGATTCAAGGGAAGACAAACAGGGTGCAGGAGGGGCTCATGCTCATCTCTCTTCAGAGAAAACATTTGAGACCCTAGATTGAGTGAATAACCAAACTTTTCATCCTTCCCAATACTTTAACTTCCTGGGAACTCAGGCCAAATCCACCTTATGTGAGATGACACAAAAGTACTCTCTAAATATGGAGACACTCGTGTAACTAAAAGTTTTGGTCGTAGGTAAAAGCAGAAGTAACCTTATGGACCAGGGCCACAACAGCAACCATGAGTGAAATTTAGAGGGACACGATACAGGCATCTTCTTGGAAAAGGCAGGCTGCGTCTTCATCTCCAAGAAGACACTGACCTTCCAAGCTGAGGAAACTATGCGGGCAACAAAATGGGGTGATGGGGAGGAGGGAAGAGCAAACATAACCAAGTTAATCTGCTCTTTTCTAGTTGGATAGCACAGTCAGATTGCGCCATAAAAGTAAGAACTACCGTTTAACCAATGCGGTGACTAAGAGGGAAATACCCAATTTCAAACGTCAACAAAGCATTCTACAAAGAGGGGTGGAGCTTGTGTGAGGCCTTGGGTTTGATCCTGAGGACCCCTGGAGTAAAGTTCATCCTAAACACATTCACTTCCACTAATTAAGTTATGATTACATGTGCTAAGGACCCTAGGGCAGCTGGCATGTCCTTAGTGTTGGGAACAGGCAGGAAGACCCTCATCTAACACTTGAACCAAGCTCAGCACTCAACTGGTCTTCTAGCCTGCTTAGTCCTGATCCTTGATGCAAACAGCTTTGTAGAAAGAAAGATTTTTATTGTGTCAATTTCCAGCCCTTAGGGAACATCTATTTGATTGCATGCAATTAAGATGCTAATTACAATTATATAGAACCAGATTTTGTCAGGCTTTCATCAAAGGAGTGTCTAAATAGAGTTATGTCTGCTTGAAACTTAAAAGTCCAGAATTAATTCTTAAAAAATATTATACAATTTAGACTTTCACTAATTACCCAAACTTATTCCTGCACCTTGATTTAAAACAAGGTAAAAAGAAAAACAAAACAAAACAAAACACACTGTTTGATTAAACTTCTCCAATGCAATATGGTTAAGAATGCCAGGGTGTCCTGGTGGACGAGTCTATCTATCTATACACATGTATCTATTATCAACCCATGTGCTATTGATGAATAAAAGATATAGACTGAACATTAACTTATTAAGTGGAAACACTGGCTTGCATATTTACAACTTGTTTGAGGTGGAAATAAGTGTTGCAGAGAGCCTCAAACACAAAGATTCAACTTTGCATATGTATATATGCAAATTTCAAGCCTTCTGAAATACACATACAGATGTGGGATTAGAGACTCATATGCAACTTGGAAATGATCTCCCCGTTGTAAACTCTAGGCAGATATATATATATCTACCAAGAGAAAACAGGGCATTTTCTTAACATAATAATCTGTAGCTGGCCCCGCTTTTAAAAAGTTCTTTCCAGCATAGTGGGAAAATCTCAAGGAACTGCTAAATTTTTCCTGAAGAATTGTGTTTCTTGTTTTTAGACAGAGTTTTATGTTATTCTCAACTCTCTCTGTAGCTGAAGATGACCTTGAACTCTAGACCCTCCTGCATCTACCTGCCAAGTGCTGGGATACTAGGTGTACATTCTACAGTTATCTGCTCTTGTAGAATTCACACACAGGAAGTGGAACCTGGATCTGGATCTGGGGGAAGAAAGTTGAGCTGAGCACTAGTTCACAGACTGTGAGACCAGGCAAGGGTTCATGGCTTCACGCTGGACAACGGAAGCACCAAGGGATAATAAGAAAGGGATTCCCAGAATCAGACGGCACAAATAGAAAGCTCTGCGACACAAATGAAGCCACACAAAAGCAGCTATTTTCTTCAAGAAAATAGGATATTTGCTAATAAAAATATCACGAATCTTATACTCAGAGAGGAGAGGACATGAAATCAGTCTCTAAACAGCCACACAATTAAACTAGGTCAACCATGATCAAATAGGCAGCATGCTTTGAGAACAACAGCTGCCAGTTGTTGCATGAGTACAAGGCTTGGAAAACTGAGAAAGCTGGTTCAGTATCACAAGATTGTTCTTAAGAGTACATACCCCGTTTCTGTCAATTGCTTTGTTAACGCATTAAAAACAGACTAACCAGAAACTATTCGAAAAGCAGAGGCTATGTAGTTCTCAAAGGTGAAGGTAACATGAGAAGAATAGGCACTAACAAAACAAACGTATTAGACATAAATGACTTTAATTGAAGCACCTGTGAAAGTTTTGGGGTTCCCGATTTCAAGAAATCAAGGTAGAAGAGCTAATACAAGATGGTCCCACTTAATCCTACCAAAATTTGACCCATCACAAGGAGAGTGGTAACTACCGAGGTTGCAGGAAAATCAGAGATAGGCACAGGATAGACACAGGGCTTCCTCTCACTGTTGGGAGTTGGCCTGTCCCTGCAACCATCCCCTTTAACTCAATGTCTTATTGGCAGATGGATATGCCTAGGGGATGGGCATCCTGAGTGCCATGTAAGCGCTTTTAGTGGTTCTTATTTTTGTACCACAAGTGCCTTGTTAGTGAGAGATGTACATCAGTGGCTCTAAGAGTTGAAAATGTAAATTTCCAGGATCTAGAAATATTCATGTAATCTCAATTGTATTTAATGAAAGAGATAATAGATTCGTTGCCTTATTAATAAGCTTTTGGCTCTTCACAAATGTTGCAGCTGCTCACTGATGTGGTTTTCTTATGAATGAAATTAGGAGTTGTTTCTGTTTGCTAACATCAGACTACATATTTTAGAAAGAGAAGTATTTTTTACAGCTCTGTGATAAAGACACATGTTCTACACAGGGAATCAGCTAAGAGTAAAGTACACGTGTGGAAGGTAGCTGAGCAGCACAGAGCCTGTTGAGCAGCTGTAAGGCCCTACATTGCATCCTGAGTACCATACACGCCCACCACATCCACTAAAAGCAAAGGACCAATTCTATTCATTTTCTCCAGGACAGTTGCTACTTGGTCCAAAGAGAATGAATGTTCTATTCTTACATGACTTATTATCCCTGCTTTGTGCTGTGGGCCATCCCTTAACTCCGCCCTATTATCCAGCTAGTTAATACCAGAGCAACAGGAAAGAGCCATAGGAGCCTCTCATAGCACTGGCTCACAAGCCAGGCCCTGGATGCTCTTGCTGGTGATGAATTGGTAGGGACTTTGTGAGACTTGCATCTGTCCCCAAGCAACTTCCCTAAGAATAAGCTTTCCCTGTCATAAGGTCACTCTCATCAACTTGGATTCTGGAATGCTCAGAGAAAAATGAAGGTCATCGTGTCACTACATTAAAATATGGGCCTCATGCCTGACCCCGTACATCTAAATACCCTCACATGTTAACCTCTGATAAAGCTTTGTGGAAGCAAAGAGCTTCACTCCAAGGGCAGGCGTCCTTTGAGGAGATCTCCTGTAGTAGATTATCTAGGTGCATTCTTTGTCCTCTGCTATGCTGTTTTCCTTGCACTGAAATCATGGGAAGGCATCTTCCCTATGCCAGCAGTGCAGGCTCTAACCCCCTAAAGGGCACCACCTGACTGACGTCTCCCCTTAGTTGTCCCCTGGAACTGCTCTCACCTGAAGAGAATTTGCCACATAGTCTAATGGAAGATAGAGCAGAAAGAGCAAGTGCTGGCCAATACAATGAACTGCCTCTCAAGATGGAAAACTTTCCCTGAAAAGTCATGTATGTAATTCAAGGTCTGCATGTTGCTGGGGGCTTCTTGTTGATCTTTCCCTAACACAGTGTTTGGGTAACATCTTAGATCAATGTTCTGTAGGCAAATATACTCTGCTGCTCAAAGAATTTCTAGCTTAACTCATGGAAACTTGATGGGAAAAAAATGTAGAAAGGAAGAGAATGAGAGATATGACCCCAATATGAAAATTAACTTTTATGCTCACTAAAATTTGAATAGACAAACCTCTAAGGTAACTTGAAGTTCCCCATTGTCCAGTTTCAGATTTTAACTTAATACCCTCCCACCTTCCCATGGAGGGACCATCCTGCTGCCGGGTAGAATAAGAATTCAGTTCTATGAAGTCTCTGACCCAGCCCCCAACAGCAGCTACTCAATTAAAGCTCGTTTGTTAGTGCCAGTTCATCAGCTTTAGGTCAGCGAGGGATGAAAACCGAAGGCTCTAACCATTTGTTGGCTGTGACTTCCTGTACCCAGGTGCATTCACTTCCTCTTCCGCAATGGTGGAGTAGGGTTTTGAAGATCTTTTCCCTCTACTGGAAGGCTTGCCACTGTCATGATCTGAATGTCTTTTGAAATAATCTCCTCTTTGCACTAGTAGGAAAAGGGATCCATTTTACCCTTTATAGTAGCAAATACATCAATGTGTTGACATCCATGTTAAAATTATTTATATTAAAACTTAAATATCAGCTTATCCACCCTGAGTTAGGATTCAAAGAACTTAAGAGTATTAGTCCTGGGCAGATCCACTGTTGTCTACAGAATTCAACAGCCAACATTATGGAAATGTGCAAAATGAGGTGAGTCCTAATCTTGCCCCAGAGAGAGAGTAACAAAAATGCCCCAGTCTTACAATTTTGATTCCATGATGGATTAACAAAAATCACATACACTATGGAATAATCCTGAAGAATTACAGTCATTTACCTGTTTCAGAAATTAGTTGGGCACGCTAGTCCAGAGGGAGGCAGAGAACAAGGAAATGAAGTAACCAGCATAAATAATGTACAACAGGAAAAGACAATAGGGACGGCTTCTAAAGAGATAGGCAGGGCTCATGAGTGGCTGCCTTGTCTTCCACCCCCATTGAAGACCAGCTAGTTCAGAAGCCAGAGTCAAAATCTTACCCCCCAAACACCTGAAAGCTGTGCCCAGACCTTGTATATTTTTGCCTGCCATCATTGCAGAGTACTGTGATGTGTGGCTAGTTCCTTCTGGGTCTAGGCAGGAAAGCAAGCCCAGGCTCTGTAGTTTCAATCAGCCCATGCTGGACAAGCATATGAAGCACCACTAGTTCTTGAGCGATGGCTCCCTTATTTGGAATTCCTCGCTTTTCACAGCAGCCCTGACTGGGCCAGTGGTGTCCAATGTGACCTGTGTTGTCACCAGAGGCTCCAGGACACATTCCTACTCCCAATAGCTTTGATCACCTATCAGCTATTAGCTAAAAACAAAACAAAATTTCAAATCCCAAACCCACAAACACCTGCTGAAAACACAACTGCTTAAAGTTAGCTGATTATTTTGGGTTGGGCTAGAGTTATATCTGTCCTCAGCCAAACTCAGGTGGCTCTTGGGCTATAGATTGGATGCTTCCAAGCAGGTATCATTTCCAAAAGTTATACTAATCATAAATTTACTAAACTCAACTCTCTGGCCCCCACCTACCCTGTTTTGTGTAAATTCTTCCATATTTCAATCGTTTTTAACAAGATGAATATTTCCACACATCACCAACCACCCCACCCATACTAAAATCCTCTCAGGCATTTTCAAAGCTTCCTTAAAAGCTAAGAGGAAAAGACAGAAACTGCAGAATGGAAAGACAGCAAGGGTGCCAATGGGGAAGAACTGGATGGGCAACCTGGCTGTGAGGGGCTCTCGGGGCCTGAGGTTGCTTTGAACAGCACAATGAGAGGTTCTTTAACAGTGTAGGTCACTGTTAGAGTGAAGTCACTCAAACTTTGGCTCATGCTAAAGCTGTGGCTAGGACACCAAGTACAGCATCTATCCCCTCGTTGAGAAATGAAAATTGATACCAGTCCCCTCTTTGGATTCTTTGACAAAAGTAGTTAACACCTTCAGGCAAGTCCCCACCTTCTTTTCTCTATGAACAGTAGGAGAGAGAAACTTCCACCTAACAAATAAAGTTGCAGAATGGAGTCAGAAGAGCAAAAAAAAAAGTGTTATTTATTTGTTTTTATTAGACCCACTAACACATAAGGATAATAGGCAGCTGTGCCTACGATTAGCTTCTACCCAAGACTACTGCCAAGAAAAGAAAACAAAGCCAGGGAAGTAACAGAATTCACCAAACAAATATAACGTTAACAATGCCCAAAGCACAGCCAGGATTTGCATATGGGGGCTAAGAGCTCTCTTACATTACATATCTGGTGCAGAACCAGCCCTGTGTGACACTTAACCCAAAAGCCAGCTGTGCACTTGAAATAAGGGAGGCCAGGCATAATGACTCACTCCTATAATCCCCGCATTTGAAAGGCAAAGGCAGGAGAGTTACCGTGAATTAGACTGAAGCCAGTCTAAGTTACATAGTGAGTTTCAGGCAAGCCACTACATCAAGAGAGCCCTGCTTCAAAGCAAAACTAAAAATAAAGAAATGACATAACAGAGAATAAAATAAGTGGGAGAAACGAAAGAAACATCAAAGATGCTACTCCTACCCTGGCCTGCCTTACCCCTGTTTGGGGGCTCAAGTCTGTTCCTGAAGGGCAGCAAGCAAATCACAGGCAACCACCATTCCCACCTCAGGGAACTGGAGGGAATACATTTGCGCAGAGATGCCCCAGGACTGTCTACATGGGGCCACACTCTGAGAAGGCAGAATATTTACTCATGACCCAAAGAGTACCGCAGCTTCGAGGTTCCTCAGGGCAGATGGCCTGCTTCTGATCCATGGCAAAGATAGCAAAATTAATGTATTACAGCTGCCCTTGAACCATGGCAATGGTGACAAGCTAATTAGGGGGTGCTTTCCTTAGAAATAATGGGATCTAGAAACCTATTCAAAATTGTGCGCTAATAGGCTGTAAGCTAGCTGGGAAGTATGTAGAAATTACTCCTGCAGAGAAGGTGGGCCTTTTGCTAGGTGGCTCAGCTATACTTTATGACTTCTCTTCATGAAGTCCTAATGTCAGACATAATGCCAAATCAAGGGCCCACTCTGGTTCCCATTGTCAACCCAGGGATTCTGATGAACTCCCGGATTCTAGTTAAGTCTGGGACTAAGTCCCTCCTTTTGAAATGACACTCCCTGGGGCGAATAGAGCCAGAGGAAAGATGTTTCTTACCTTCCTGGGAGAAGATCCTGGGACTGGGCTGGGGGCTGCTCTGGCCATCACGCTCCTTGTCTGAGGGGACTTTTTTGAGGATGGGTGGAAGAAGAGCAACTTTAGGGGAACTAGGACCAGATGGAGAGTCTGGAGTGTCTTCTACAGAGGTACAAAGAAACAAAACAAGCTGTTCTACAAACTGTGTCCCAAGCATACAAGCCAGATAAACCTTTATATACAAGTGACTCAAAAAGAGAAAAACTATCATAAAATGTTTCTAGTCAAAAGTTCCTTCTGTATTTCTGCTAAGGGAAGTAATTAGGATTAAAGAACAATCAATAAAAAAAGCAAGGACAATTATGAAAAGTTGACATATGTACAGATCTGAATCTATGCTAATGCTTGAAAATGAGGCTAGGAGTGAACCACAGGTTCCTTCTGCCTCAGACATAAAGTTGTTGATTGTATGAAAACATGTACTGTATGTAACACAATGCCTTTACCAGCTGTCAGAACTAGTAAGTCACAACACACAATACACACACACACACATGTTCATGTAGCTACCATCATAGAATCCATTGCCTTAGAAGTAATTTGAAATCATGGACTTTTAGACCCATCAAGGACTTTGGTTTCTGGACCTACAAGGAGATTAAATGATCTCCTGGGCTAAAAGCGTGTAAAGACAGTCAGGATTAAGATTCTAGGTTCTTATATGAGAGACAGCATTGCTTCACCAAAACCAAAATAACTTAATGAACTGTGCCCTTTCCCTTCTTCCTCAGCATGTGGGATTCTCAAGCAAGTGTGTACATGTGTGTACACATGTGTGAAAGTCAGACAGCCGACAGGCAGGCTCTCCTCAGTCTTACTTTCTCACTTCTAGTCTCCTGTTTGTGCCACCACAGAAGTAAAGCTATGACCAGACACGGTGACTCCATAATCTCTCAGAATTGTCCTGAAGAGGAACTGAGAAGATACATTTAAAAATACTGCTGAATTCTCAAGCTTTATCGAAACATCTATCAGTTTATGAGCCTAATTTTTGATATAAAATATACAATGAGATAAACAGCACAGCTGAAAGTGAAAGAATAAAAGGAATCTAGCCAGCTTTACATTTGATATCAGGAACTGGCCAACTGAGCTTCTCCATGAAGTAGAGCAGAGTTGCTTACTTCAAACTAGGAACCCATGGAGCTCAGAAAAACATCAAGCTTTTCGTTCACGATTCTCTGCTTTTCATTTCCTTAGTCTGTCTTCACTGTGTCTCATCCTGCAGCCCAGGCTGGCCTAAAACTCACTATGAATCCCAGGCTAACTGCAAACTCATACCAATTCTCCTGCCTCAGCTTGCCAACTGGAGCATAAAGAGAAAGGCAAAAACAATGGTGACGATGAAGATGGCAAAGGTCTGGCTGCACCTCTACCCTGCTTTCCGACCCTCCCGAGGAAATACAGAGAAGAGGTGAAGAGGTGAAGAAGTTTATCATATTTAATTACATCACCCACTCAAACTTTGATGTTTTGAAAATTCTTACAATGTTTCTTAAAGACCTGATATAGACATATTTTTTTGCATAAGAAAATAAGACAGAACCCAACCTGTTCCTAGTATTTTTAAATTTCTTCTGTAAGACTTTCTACCTTAGCTCGCCAAACACCTTTGTATCTGGCCAAAGTCTAAGTCTCTTGGGCTTGGAAGTCGTGAAGGCCCCGTCTGTACCTAGCATACTCGACCACATCTGCAATGCGCCTGAACAACACTTGCACCATCTGCAGAAACCTTATTTCAAACCAGGCCCACAGTTTGCCAAATTCTGTTCTCTATCGCTGATATGCTATAGGATGTGGTGAACAACCAAACTGCTGCTCTTAGGCCTTTGTCCTTAAACTGGCCATTTGCATTGTTTGAATACCCTGGAGACTGATTTCAGAAGTCCACCTCGGCTGATGGGCCAGCACGTCCAGGCTGGTTTTCCTGACAGGCAGGAGTCTCATCTCTTAGCCCTCCCCAGTTCTCACCTCCTACAGGTTTCAGGTGTTTTTCAGTTCCAGCTTCCTATTTTCATTTTTTTCTCCAATGAGCCTACCACATTCTACCTACTCTTGAGACCACCTGTGGATATAGCCAGACCAGGCCCAGCCTGACTCCCCGATCACTAATGCCCTTACCAGGTCGGGAGGCAGTTCTTGGCTTCTGAGGGATGGAAGGCCGGGCTCCTGGGCTGGGTTTGGGGGACTGCAGGAGGGGCTTCGGACTGGTGGGAATGCTGGAGGAGCTCCGAGACCTGCAGCCCCCATCCACTTTGGGTTCTGCTTTGGCATTCTTTTCCGGTGTTCCCAAACCAAAGCGGGCCTCTTGAAGACCTTGTTACAATTTGGGCATTAAAATGAGAAGTGATCCAAACCACATTTTAAACATCAAAAGTCAAAGAAACTAATCTTCTGAATGTAGAAATATGGTGGATGCTGTGGTTCTCATTCCGCATCACAGATCTTGAGAACAAAAGCCTCTCCATATCAGTGTGCTTTAAGAGTCAGCACTAAAATAGACTGGCTTTCTTCGCAGAAATGTGATGACTTGCTAGCACTGGTCCAGGGACTGCTAGGCAAGAGGCAGGGACTGTAGAGGGGCAGAGCTGGGAAAAAGGAGTCTCACAAATGGCTTAAGTCCTCCTTCCTATCTGTGGAGCCTGCTAGGCTGCCTGCCCACTCTGGAACAGTTCACTTCAATTTCTCTATGACATGTTTGCTTTGCTAAATAAACTGCTTGAACAGTTAAGTGTTTCATGGCTAAATTCTTTCCTTCCAGAAGACAAGAACTCAGAGATCCTTTTAATAAGACACCAAATTTTACTCTGTGCCATACACAGCTCTATATTCATATGCAAGGAGAAGCTAATATCTCATGAATTTAAAGTCTTCAGGACTTTCTAGGGCCTGACAGGAAGAGAAAGACACACCAACAGGAAGTGCCTCAGTTCTGGATGACAACCGATCCATTAGGGATCTGGCTACAGTTGAGGGAGAAAGACTGTACTGAGGGATATGATCTCATGTCAGGCTGAAAACAGTTCCGGAAAGGTCGTCATCCGCACTGCTGTTGCTGTCTACAGTGAACCGTACAGCCGACAAAAAAAGTAAGCATCCATAAAAGGAACTTACGAGCTACCGCTCGTTTGCATCCAGTATATCACATCTCCACTCAATACACCTAAAACTTTGAGGGACCAGGCAGGGCAGTGGTAGCACACACCTTTAATCTCAGCACTTGGGAAGCAGAGGCAGGCAGATCTCTGTGAGTTCGAGGCCAGTCTGGTCTACAAGAGCTAGTTCTGAGACAGGCCCCAAAGCTTCAGAGAAATCCTGTCTTGAAAAACCAACCAAACAAACAAACAAACAAACAACAAAAAAAAACTTTGAGGAAACAAAGCACAGGAATTCCATTCACATTGGAGCCGTGGGACTGGAGTATTTCCTCCAGGCAGACTGTTAAAACAGCTGCCCTCCTTCTGCACACCATGCGGAGTTTGCTGTTCAAAACATCACACTTTGTTCTTTCACCAGGATGCCCAAAATTTAGGAATTTGTCAAAAAGAAAAGTGGGGAAGGCAATCTTAATTTCCTCCATCTGGGAAATCAGAAAAAAAAAGTCCCCCTAAGATCATGGCTACAGAGATAGGAGTAGCACCCCCAGGAGTGGCTGGGACAGGAAGGGGCTGGTGTTTTACGTTAGAGGGGAGAACACGAAGGCTTGTTCTTCCATTTGTATTTTCCTTCTTCCAATCACAGGTGACTCCTAGAACCAGAAGGGGTCCGGTTTTCCTCAGAGGATGCAAGCAATAGCTCTGCTTACCTGTCCCACCTCCATCCGACCGCTCTGGGTTGCTCAAGACCGGGCTGGAGGAATCCTGGGAGATGACATCACTGATAAGCTTCTAAAAATTCAAGAGCCCCCAGCCCCCCCAAAAAGAGTAGATTTGAGATATAAGGGAAAAGAAAAAGAAACAATAAAGCAGATAGATAACAAAAGATTATTCCTGCACTGCCACTGTTGAAGGGACATCATACCCAAGAGGGTGGCATTACCCCCCATGATCCCCATAAGGGGTCACAATCCAGAAAGGGAAAGGAGTCTAGGTTTGTTTTTCACGAAATCTAGGTTTGTGGGGTTTTTTTGTTTTTGTTTTTTTTAATGTTTGTACTTGATTTTCTTTTGTTTTTATGTTGGATCTCACTCTACTCTAATCTACCCTAGAATTCACTGTATGTAGTTCAGGTTGGCCTCAAACCCATGATCCTTCTCTCTTAGATTCCCAAATGCTGGGATTTCAGCCATATGCCACCATACCAAGCTTCCAGGAAACCCATTTTTAAAAGTAAAAGTGAGGGCAGAGGGCTGGGTCAGCAGGTAAAGGGGCTTTCTGTCAAGTCTAAAAACATGTGTTCAATCCCTGGAAACCGAATCCAAGTCACCATATAAAAGGATCGGTATTGGCTCAGGACCCCGAAGACCAAGTCCTCAGCACAAAGGACATTTATTTGCCATAGAAGGACAAAAGGCAGGGATAGAGGACAAGGGAGAGGAGGAGAGGACAAGGGAGTGGGACAGGAATATCTGTTCCAGAGGGGCAGAGGAACGCCTCTGGATAGAGGGGAGGCAGACGTGGAACATAGAAAAATGAAGGCTTATGAAGATCAATGGGGAAACCCTGTGTTAGGTTAAGGTGTCTAATGTCAATTGGGTATGTTAATTA
>LOJH01000532.1:40347-60472 GCA_001685095.1 Ellobius talpinus | reverse complement strand
TTTACTTGAGCTCATGAGTTCAAGGCTACCCTGGGTGGTCTGCGAGGTCTCTGCCTCAAAAAGAAAAAGAGTTTCGCTGTGTGGAGGGCCAGTGAATCCTTCCTCTCCTGTGGGGACCACCTGACTGCCTCCTTAATTTCATGAGGCTCCGTCCACCACAAACCATACTGGGTTTGCTTGGTACAGCTTGTTTCTTGACACTACCCTGCATTTAGCCTCTGGGAACCAGTGTCTTTGTCATCCTGACCCCACGGGGACCTCAGAAGGAGAGTTGTAGAGCTTCCTATCTGATGATCTGCTAAACTGGCCATTTCATTTGGCTAGAACAGATTGGCACCCTTTGTGTGTGTGCGCGTGCATGCACAGGGCCAGCTGCTGCTGGTGGTGGATCTGTACTTTTTCCTGACTCACTGGAGACCGCAGGAAATGCAGCCAGTGGTGACTTTTTGTTGGAGAAATTGCTTCTGCACTTCCTAACTTTTGTTGTAGAAATTGCTTCTGCACTTCCTAACTCCGTGCGCACCTCGGGCTGGGACTAGGAATACTGAAATCCCCAGTTCTTGGTAAGGGAACTACATTTGCATTTGAAGCAGCATTCAGGACACTGAGACCGTGAGCTCACTTGGTGAGTCCGACGCATGACAGCATGAGTTCTGTGTGGGAAGCTGCTCTTTGGAGTCCAGATCACCCTCCTCCCACCCCCACCACGTGCACACTTGCGTGAGCTCTCACAGTCACACACTTGGGAACTGTAACAGTTGGGGGGGCATCAATTCAAATTCCAGAGCCATCAAGCAAAACTCGTCCACATCCACTTCTGCCTCCACACTGGAACGCCATTCCTGGATGGTGTGTGGACAGTCGCCCACCTCGCTGGTTGAAGGAAGCCTGGCGGGTTTTTGGGAGTGCCCCCGAGCACCCGGGTTCGGACTCTAGCTTCTCTGTACACGGCCTTGTGCATTGCTTGATTTCCTGAGCCCGAGTTTTCTCTTCTGTAAAATGGAGAGGAGGCTAGTACTTTGCACCGCGGCTGTAAAGGCGAAACAAGATTACTCATGCAAATCGCTGGGCAGATAGTAAAGTAGATCTGTCATAGATGCTGGCTATCCAGTCACGGGGTGCAGGTCCAGCTCCAGTTTGCTTTTCGCCCCTACTGGGGAAGAGGAAATGTAGGAAATAATGGGGGGGACACTGGCTTGCTCAAATGGACCCTTATTCTCTAATTCCTTAGGGCTTGGGTTACAACTGGTTGATTTCAGGTTTCCCAGGTCCTTGCTGTTACAAGAGACTGTCCCTGGAGCAGAGGGTTAAGGACTCAGTTTCCCAGAGGTCACATTATGCTCTGGGGGCCTACCCTCCCAGGCCTCGGCCTGAGCTGCTCACCTGGGTGGGCATAGGTATTTTGCAGCCTAGGACAAAGTACTTACCTGACATGGTGACCTGGAGAGAGGTTTGGGTGGAGCTGGGGTGGGAGTTGTCCCACGCAAGAGCGTGGATGAGAAGCATTGAGATAGTTTATAGGAAGGAAGCTGCCATGTGTCAGCTTTGCTGGGTGGGGATGAGGGTCCCCCTGCCAGAGCCTGTTGCTCACTGTGCTGGTGGAGGACCTACTGGAGAGAGCGGGGCTACTTCCTCCCCACGCCTTCAGCCAGGGAAGGTGCTCCCTGTCCCCTCTGCCTTTCTCCCAACCACAGGGAGGCTTGTGGCCAAGGGTGCTTTTTCCAGGCCTCCGTTCTTGCTCCAAGTTTCAGGGAGGGGGAAGGGAGCAGCCTGGGTGAGATCTGTTCACCCAAGCTGGAAGGGAGGGAGGTACCGCAGGCATGGAGCCAGCCGGGGATTCCCTGAGGCCATCCAGATTGTTAGGGAAGATGGACTCAGTAGAAGGAGGAATGCGGCAAGAGGATTGGGCTTCAGCGTTTGTTTCCCAAGTTGGGTAGACAGGAGCCCTAGTCCAGCCCAGTGTTGCCAGAAGTTGCCAGTTGGGAAGGGAAGGCCACTAGAGAGCAGAAAGGGCCCTGTGCAGAGCAGGTGGTCCTGGCCTTCAAATTCCTCCCTGAAGAGACTGCACTCAGCCTGGGGCAGCGCCTGGGGCAAACACCTGTAACCTCATGTGACCTCACTGGATCTGAGGCCTCAATTGGCCGAAGTTCATAATCCTGGGCTCCCCAGCTTTGGGGAGTTATCCCAGAGCTGAAAAAACACTTGGGGGGCATCTAGCTAAACCCCTTCCTTAGCACATAGGGAGGCCAAGAGGCCATGAGTTGCCGGGTGCTTGCCCGTTCCCATTTCACCTTGGGAGGGTAGGAAGAGGGGACGGGCTTACATCCGGTGGGCTTGTGTCCGGTGTCGTCCTCAGGGTCACTGTTCTCCCAGTTTGGAAGTTGGAAGGACTGACTCCAGAGCAGGAAGAAGGCAGAGGAATACTGTCTCAGCTTCTGGGTGTGGCTCAGCCTTGGACTGGCTTCACTGTGTGTGTGTGTGTGTCTGTGTGTCTTTGTGTCTGTGTGTCTGTGGTGTGTGTGTGTGGTTGGTCACGGAGCTGGATCTAAGGGAAAGCAGAAGTACTCACGCTGCACAGTGCGCACACAGCGACAGTTAGGTGTCGAAGAGGGGGTGAAGGCCCTTGCACACGGTGGCTGCTGGTGTGCCTTCTGCCCCTGTTGCAGGCTTGCACACTTGAGAGTAAACAGCCCTTCCACGTTACTAGCGGCAGCCTTTCCTTGCCGGCTCTGGACCAAAGTGCCAAAAATAACCAGGCGGGTACTTCCACTTGTGGGACACTCATTGCCTTGGCTTCTGGGCAGGCTTGCTTACTTTCTAAAGCAGACGTCACATCTGCCATCTCTGTCTTACTTCATGTGGCCACCCTTCCCAGCCTCTCTCAGGCCCTGGCGCCTTCCCTTTTATTGCTCTTGTTCGAGCGAGTCCACGAGGGTGGCTGCTCATCCCTGTGGGCCCGAAAGCCCTGCCAGTGTTCTCTGGGGAATATTTGTGTCCGACTGCGTTCCTGTAGCCTCTGCTGGCGCAGTTGAGTCTAGAGGAGGGGAGGCCTGGGCCGTGTGCTCTGCAATTCTCGCCAGCCCTCTCTCCTGGGCCTGTTGACCAGTCTTACAGTCTTACAGTCTGCAGAGTTGAACGCTGTTGCTGGGACTCCTTGTCTCCTTGTTCTGCCCGGCCTGTCCAGAGCTGCTGCCAGCCAGCTGTGAATGTGGAAGAAGCCAGCCATTCTTTTCTCCTGGGCCCAGGAAAGGGGGAAGGAAAAGAAATAGCATGTATCAAGTGCTCGCTGTATTCAGGCGCTCCGTCTTTGTGCTACCTCATCTAATCCCACAGTAGCTTTAATACTGTGGTGCCCACTTACTGATAAGGAAGCCGAGGCTTACAAAGGCTAGCGATGGGAGAGGCCGCACACTGCACCCTGTTTAGCCTTCTTATCACACAGTCCCACTCTTCGTGTGGTTGTTTCCGTACGCACAGGGTACAGTGCTGCACCCGCAGAATGCAGTGAGGTGGTAAGAATTAGGGCATCACTGGACTGATTGGTAGGGGAGATATTTGGGGCAGAGGAGGACAGGAAAGATCCCTCTGTGCCTCCCTCCCCATTACACTTAACGGGGCAACCAGAAGCCCAGTTTTGAGGGCTTTCAGGGCCGTTCATACATGTTTGGAAGGGGATAATGAGGCTTAATTTAGGTCTTCCAGATGTCTCCTCTCTCAAATGTGCCCCAGCCACTACTGTCCTAAGAAAAGCTCCGGAGACCAGAGACAAGGGGTTAGGTGGGATCTTGGGTCTTCTTGACTGTTGGGTTTGACCCTAGGGCCTATCATTCCTGTTGGCTTGGCCCAGGTCCCAGAGTGCCTGGTTGGTGTGTACTTGGGGCTTAAGCTGAATGTTCTGCGGGTGCCTGGTGTGGCATGCCAAAGGCCTCTGGGTGTATTTCAGGAACAATAAAGAATAAATCAACAGAGGAGAAAAGGGCCTACAGCAGCTGCCCAGAGACTGGAGAAATGCAGGGAATGCGCCAGCCTTTGGCAGAGGGCCTGAGAAAGGGCCCGATGCTTACATGGTGCTTGGGTAAGAGAGATGGGCAGCTCTCTGCACCTACCCTGCAGCCCTCTGAGGGGTTCTCGGCAGCCATGCTGTGAACCCTGCTCTCCTGGCAGCCAGTTTCTGTGCTTCTTGCTCACTGGGAAGACCAGGGAACACAAATCACTTCTACACAGAGCCTGGTAATCAGATGAGTCTTGGTCCTCTATAGAGCTGATCAGACAGAGGGGGGTGGTGTTGAAGGCTTAGGACCTCATACACCAGACAGTCACTGAGGACCTGGCAGGTTTGAAGGGGTGAAGTGGTGGAGAACATCCTCCCCTGCCAAGGTTCATCTATTTGAATGCTTAGTCACCAGGGAGTGGCACTATTTGAGAAGGATTAGGAGGTGTAGCCTTACTGGAGTAGGGCTGGCCTTTTAGAGGAAGTGTTTCACTGGGGGGTGGGCTTTGAGGTTTCAAAAGCCCCAGCTAGGCCCATTGTCTCTTTCTTCCTACTGCTTGTGGATCTGGATGTTGGACTCTGAGCTACTTCTTCAGCACCATGCCTGCGGTGCTGCCTGACATGCTGATAAGGGACCAAACCTCTGAAACTGACAGCAAGCCCGCAATAAAATGCTTTCTCTCTTAAGAGTTGGCCTTGGTCATGGTGTCTCGTCATAGCAACAGAACAGTGAGTGACTTAAGACAGGTGCACCATGCGAGGGCATCCCCTTGCCAGCCCATGGCTCTACTCAGGTCGTCATCTGTAGGTCCTTGGGACAAGTAACCATGGGTTCATGGTCAGTTTACTTCTCTGGGTCGTCATCTGATCAGTCATGAAATGGGTTTCCCCATGTGATCTTGGAATGTATGCTTACTAATCTCCCTCTCCCTTGTTTAGCATGTGCCATGAACAGCTTTCATTCAAAAATTAAAGTTCTCAGAAGAAGCCATAGAACCCCATGCAGAGATGTGATTGCCTGCTGCTCATTGTCTTGGGACTGGGGGCCATAGGTGCTCAGAGAACTAAAGCTTGGAACTGAATGAACTCACATTTTGGGGCATCAGGGGAAGGGATAAGAACTTGAACCTTATGAGCATTTGGGGTATCTGATGGCCTGGGGAGAGCAGGCTTTATTTGGAGGACGCTTGTGGATGTAGCCCTGGAGAATATGGGGAGCATGTGGCTTCTAGAAGGAAAACACACAGATCCTTCCATAGGATTCTTGGGTGTGGGGATCACTGTAGCATCCTCAGAGCTACTCACCCACTGGGTGGTTTTTAGCCAGCCACACTTCTGGAACATTAGGGCGGTCTTTACAGTCTTCAGGGAGAAGTTGTGTCTTGGAGGCTTCTGTTCACCTGGTGTTTCAAAACTGCTCTGTGTGGCCTCCAAATGGGAGGTGGAGCCTGGGACTCAAGTTTGCAGAAAGAGTTATTTAGACAGGCAGCCCTGGCTCCAGTCCTGGACTTGCCTCTGCTCCTCTGACCTTTGACCCCTTGGAACTTTTGAGGTTTATTGGTGGAAAAGAGGGAGAGGAGGAGACGTCTGCTTTGTTGTGGATTAAATAGGAGTTCTTAGTACCATGCTTGCACTGCAGCTCCCTGAAGCAAGGGTGTTAAAGGCACGGATAAAGCTGTATTTGTGTAGTGGCGTGATTAACCTTGGCTTCAGGTTTCCTCAGTGTCTTCCCAAGAGCCGGGGGCCTTTTTAAATGGAGGCATGAAGTGTTGTTTTTAAGTCCTTAATACTGGAACCCTGCTGTGCCCCTGAGTGTATGTCCTAAGACAAATTCCTTTCTCTGGATTACTGTGCTGAATGAGGAGTTAGGTTGAGTGAACATGGACATCCCTTGATATTTGGAATCTGTTCAGCTTTCCCAGCTGAGCTCTGCTTTGCCAGTTGGCTCTGGAGAGAGGCCCAAGCCGTCTCGATGTGATGGGAGACCTTTACCTGACCGAAGTCCCGCTGCTGTAGCTTCCAGCCTACCTCTGCGGGCTCCCCTCTCCCACTCTCTGGGCTCTCCTGACTTTGAGGAGCCTTTCATCAGCACCCCCAATAGGGATCTGTTTCTAGAAGATTTGGATCCTCTCTTGAGACGAGTGTGATACACCACACCCCGGTTGAAAATGTTCCCCAGGATGAACATCCTTAGGATGGAGTGGGAGGGAAGGCAGAGGCCACAATGGCTTTGTAGGGTTCTCAAAAGTATTGTTCACTCCTTCTGGGAACTGCAGGTGTAGGAAGGTGGAAAGAGGTGGGACTTTGGAGGCAGACAGCATTTGGATCGAGTCTGAATGTCCCTCCATTGAAAGGACAGGATCCATCTTCGTATGGTTTGTAAGGATGGATTGTCATGAGCCAGGGTTTGAAAAGTGCCCCACTCAGACGAGTGTCCTGTAAGTGTTAGCTCCTGTCTTGGGAAGGAAGTTTCCCCAGGGAAAAGCAAGGTGACCTGTTGTGATGCGAAGGCTGCTTCATCCCGAAGCTATTTAGGTTTTTTCTTTTTTTAAAGGTGGTCTCACTATGTATCTCTGGCTGGTCTAGAATCACAGAAATCCCCCTGCCTCTGTGTCCTGAGATTAAAGGTGTGTGTCACCACACCTGGCTTTATGCAAGCTATTTTAATTGGGGTCAGAATCAGTGTGTCTGGTGTGAAGGAACGGGCAAGAAGATTCTTGCGTGCTTGCAAATGTTCAAGATCTGCCATGCATGGAGAACATGGGTGAGGAGGAAGTGGCTGTCACAAGCTAGGAAAGTATGAACAGGTCTTTGAACCTTTGTTTTCTGGAAATTTCTCAAATTTATTATTTGCTTTTGAATTTTAGCTCATTTTGATCAAAGAACATATTTTGTATAATTTCAGTCCTTTAAAATTTATTAAGATTTCTTTGATTGTGTTGGGCAGTGGTGATGCACTCAGGGGGCAGAGGCAGGTGGATTTCTGCAAGTTCAAGGCCAGCCTGGTCTACAGAGAGAGTTAAAAGGACAGATAGGGTTGTTACACAGAGAAACCCTGTCTCGAAACCCCTCCCCAAACCAAAAACAAACAAACAAAAACCCCAAAACTTATTTGCTTTATGGTCCGACCTAGTGAATGTGCTCTGAAGAGAGAGTATATGGCAGGTGTTGCACAGGTGACTTTTAGATAGAATTGCTTTGTCTTATTCAAGCTTTCTTTTTCTTCTTGTTGAGACCGGGTTTAAGGATTCACATCATTATCCCAGCACTTGAGAAGCTGAGCCAGAAGGATTACATCAAGTTCTAGACCAGTTTGGGCTAGAGTAAAACCTTGTCTCTCCAAAAAAAAAAAAAAGCGGACTATTGAAGTCTTTGATGGTAGTAGTTGACTGTTTCCTTCAATTCTGACAGTGTTGGCTTCATGTTTCTTTTGTTTTGTTTTTTGTTAGGCGCATACATGTTTATGATTGTGATAGTTTCTTGATGGACCATCATTGTTATCATGACAAATGTTTTGCCTTGTCTCTAATTTTTGTCTAAAGATCAGTTTTGCTTAAACATTGTCCAGTCCTTCCAGTTCTCCTTTGGATACTGTTTGCATGGTGTTTTTTTTTCTTCTTCCCGTTCTTTTATCCTTTATATATTTACTTGGTGTGTTTGTGTGTTTTGTGAATGTATTGTGTTCATGTGTATGCAGGAGTGGGGGGTTTTGTGTGTCTATGTGTGTGTGAGCATTCATGCATGCATGCTTGCTAGATGTATATTAAGGCCAGAGGTCACGGTCAGATGTCTTCTTCAGTTGGTCCCTCTTATTTTTGAGCTAGTCTGACTGAACCTGGAGCCCACTGATCTGGCTGGGCCGCATGGCCAGCAAGCCCAGGGATCCTCTGTCTCCTGGGCTTACAGGCATGTGCTGCTGTGTTCAGCTTTGTGTGTGGGTGCTGGGGATCTGAACTCAGGTCCTCACGCTTACAGCAAGCACTTTATCAACTGGTCCATCTTTTCTAGCTCCTCCCTTTTCTTTCCTTTCCTTTTTCTTGGGGTGGGGTTGAGACAGAGCCTTACAATGTAGCCTTCGATGGCCTGGAACTGGCTCTGCAGACCAGGCTGGCCTCGAACTCATAGAGATCCTCCTGCCTCTGCCTGCTGTCTCTTTTCCTTTCTTTATTTTCCACGTATTTAAGTCTTGTAACAGAAAGAGTATCTTGTAAACCATATGTCACTGGATCACCTTTAAGAAATTCTGCCAGCTACTGCCTTTTGTTGTTGTTGTTGTTGTTTGTTTTTTAATTGGAGCATTTTATACATTGGCATTTTAAATAGTTGTTGATAAGGTAGGATTTATGCCCATTTTTCCCATTTCATTTTTATATCTTGTTCTATACTTTCCCCATTACTACCTTCTTTTGTGTTACATTTGGTTGAGTATTCCATTCCTGACCTGTAAAATGGAAAAAAAAATAAAAATAAAAAAGGGGGTTAAATGAGATGCTGCTCACACCTTAAGAGCACCATAAACATGGGCGCCCGGGTGGACTGTGGGCTCTCTGAGAGTCACAGTCATCCCTAGGGTTTGCTAAGCAAAGTCTGCCCTGGGCTCTTTGGGACCCTGGTGTCTTCTACACAGAATACTACTCTGGCAGTGGTGGTCCCTAGGAAATGTCACCACTGGTCCTGACTCGCTGGCTCCAGTACTTGGCACTGTTTGGGCTCTTCATGAAGAATTATGCATTTACCTCCTGTTTTCTCTCTTCCCTCTTTTAGACCCAGGGTGGGTTTGAGAATCACGGCAGGCTATAGACGACTACAGAGCATAATGGAGGGCAGGAACTGGGGAATGGAGATTATTGGACCAGGTACCTAGCTCCCTGGCAAGCCGTCCACTACCTTCTCCATCTGCTTCTAACCCCTTGAAGCACTATGGAGTAGAATGGAATGGCAAGAAGAATCAGTAGGGGCGACAGCAGTGTGCGCTGGAGACAGAGTGTCAGCAGAGCTAACAGTTTAGAGCAAAGGGGCAGCTTTAGCAGAGGTTCAAAGAGGGAACTCTCTGAGGGTCACTGTCCCTTGTGTTCACTCCAGCCCTCCCTCTCCCCTGTATTATAGTTGTTATGCGTCTCTGTGTCTTTCTCTGCCCACTTCACTAGATGCTCCACAGGGTAGAAAACCATGCCTTGTCTCCTGTGTCTCCTGAGAGCCTGGCACGCAGCCAGTGCCATCGAATGCCTGTTGAATGGATGAAGGGGCCCAGGCAGACCTGCACAGCTGCGGCAGGGTGTGTGCGCTGGGGGAAGAGGCAGGGCAGGCAGTGTTAATCAAGGCCCCTGTGACTGGCCTCCTCTGTATCTTGGCTCAGGGCCGAGGTTGGCACCGGGGCACTCGGGCAACCTCCAGAGAGCCTGCCCTAGACCTACGGGGGAGTCAGACCTTTCCAGAAGGGAAGGATTGGTGGTGTGACCATCACGGGGCATAGAGTGTTTGAGGGCACAGACTAGAGGCCCCCACCCCAGGTCCAGCCACCCGAGGACGGCTGTCATTCTGTCTCTGGAGTTGAGGGTGTGTGTGCGCGTGTGACTGTGAGGCTAGAGGTCAAGGTTGGTGTCCTCCACATTCATTTCTTGACCTGATTTTTGAGTAAGATATCTTATTGAACTTGGAGCTTGACGATTGACTAGACCGGCTGCCCGGTATGTCCTAGGAGTCTTCCTGTCTCCAGTTCCCAATGCTGGGATTATGGGCACCCTGTCAATGACTAGCTTCTGATATGGGCGCTGGGGATCCAAGTGGAGATATTTCTACCTGAGTGGCAAGCACGTCACGGAACCACCTGCCCAGCCCTGTCTTTTCTTACAGAGTGTGTCACTGTCACCCCTTCCTTCTTTCTGGTCCTTGTTCTTTGAGGAGGGTTTTATAGACAAGGTGGTGACCCTTGTCTAGTAGGCACGCAGCCAGTCAGTCCCTCAGTGGAGGCTATGCTGAGTGTGGATGCTTGGTTCTCTGCTCGGCCCTAATTGCCCTTCTCTCTGCGTGAGTTTCCTCCCATAAAAGGAAACTGGTCATCCTCGTCCTCAATGGACAGCTTGCTGGTGTTTGTGGGGCAGTGGGAGAGGGAGACAGCTAAGATGTCTTATCAGGTCGAGGATTCCCCTCTCACACATAAGAGCAACTCCCTGATGACCTTTTTTGCTGTCAAAGCTCATACTGTATTCAGCTTGAACCTTGGCCAAGTTTCTGAGCCTGGCCAACTTCATAACTGAGACCCTGGGGACTCCCTCCCCAGCCTGTTGACCTAGGTTCTGCATCTCTGAGCTGAAGTTTAGTCTGGGGAAAAGGTGACCCAGGGACTCTGAATGAGGAATGGGTCTGCCACAGCCATCTTGCCTGCTCTGCTCTCCCTGGTCCCTGTGGCAGGCAGGTCAGCACCTTCTGCATCAAAGCCTCTTTAACTCACCGCCATGCAACCCCTTGAGAACAGAGCTTCTGTGTCCAGTGGGCTGGAGAAATTGGCTCTCTGGCCTGACTGTGAACTCCTTGTTGCTCTGGAGTGGGGAACAAATGGCAGTTTGATGGCTACTTTGTATCTAGAGGGAAGACTTATCCAAGACCTCACAACTCTGACTGGCCCCAAGATGGCATTTCCAGAACACTTACCGAGTCTGGCTGTAGCCAGAGACCTCAGTTATCTGAGGAGAGCCATTCAGAGAGTGAACCTGGGCTAGGAGGCCAGCTAGACCATGCTGGACCCCTTGGCATGGACCTTTTAATGTTTTAGACAGATCTGGTGTCTTGAGACCCAGTCTACCTGAGTGACCCAGTCCAACCATGTCAGTACATGAGGTAAACAGACTTAAAGGCTTGTGTTCCTGGCAGGGGTGAGAAGCCTTAGGGGCAGGCAAGCTGGTACTTTTCCAGGTGACTTGAGTATAGAATGGGGCAGTGAATGATGGTCCAGGAGCAGATGACTCATGGGCCTGCCACTGGAGATGGACTTGTGTTCAGCTTTGTTGGAGAGGACATGGGCTCTGTGCGTCTTGTTGGGAGAGCTAACGTGGGCCCTTTATAATCGCCTCAGCAGTCTGGGGAACTCTGTTATCTATCAGGGAGATAAAACGGGCCTAGGGACTAGGCAGGACCCCCGTCTAGATACCTGGCTGTGAGCCCTTTTGCTTGGGTAATTTCTAAAGTGCAAATCTTGGGAGCAGTCTTGAATCAACACCCCATTAGGCAGGTCCGGATTGAGTGTCAAGGCTCAGGGGTCTGCACCAGAGATGAGGAGGAACCAGGCAAATAGGTTGTGTGGTGGAGTCAGGCGATGTGATGAGCTTGCTGTGTGGTCCCTCTCCCAGCCTCGGAGGTAGAGAACTTCCCAGAGGAAGCAGTACCTAAAGGGTCGTGTCAGTGTGAAGGGTGGAAATGCAGGGATGCAGCCTCGCTAAGAGACCCGGAAGCACAATGGGAAAGCTGGTTGATGAGACCTGACCATATCCTTCATGCATGAAGTGCTAGGAGAGACGGCAGGAGCCAGAGTCTGGGGACTTTTGGGGCAGGGTAGATAGCTCAGACTTTGTCCCAAGGCAACCTCTTCAGCGCTCAGAAATAAGACTTGTGTGGAGGTTAGGGTCTTGTAGTACCACCCTGTTGGTGTTTTACTCTTGGGTGGGAGACCCCAAGCTTTTGTTGACCTCTTTCTAGACCCCTTGCTTTCTTGAGCTGGGCTTGTAGGACTGGGGTGGCAGCACATATCCATAATGTCAGTACTCAGGTGGCTATGGTAAGAGGGTCTAGAATTCAAAGCTAGCCTGAGCTTCCTAGTGAGACTGCCTCAAAATAAATCGTTTGGAGTAGGAACTTTTAGTTCTCTAAGGGCTAGGAGAGCTTTCTAGCTGGTTCTTGCCTTCATTTCAGAGTTGACCCCTGTGACCCTGGACTAAGCTGGGCACTTCCTCCCTGGTCTCTGTGACATGAACAAATGGCCCAGGTGGCTGATGAGTGGCCCAATCCCCTCTCAGTGGCCGTAACTGGTCCTTCTCCCCTGCATTGAAGGGCCCAATAGATTCTCCTGGATGGGCCAGTCACAGCTGGGCATATAGGTGGGCTACTATGTTACCTGAGGCACTGCTCTCCCTTTAGAGTATAGTGACCATTAGCACAGAGCACCCCAAGGACTTCCAGAACTTTCTCATGTGTGTGAAACCCACACATGGGTTTAGCACAGCTTTCTTTTTCTTGGTGCACGCCCCCCTCCCCTTCTGCAGGGACAGTGCTTTTCACCATAGAGCTCTCTGAGAGCCTCACTGGGCCCAGGCCACTGACAATGCTTTGTGTTCAGCATAGGCAGACCTGCGGCGCTCTGGTCAGAGATTGGTGGCAGCAGAGAGGCTTCTATGGAAGGGAGCATGACAGTCGCATAGACTGACAAAGTGGTTGCAGTGTCTGGGCCCCTTGGTGGCTGCGGGTTTCCTCCTGCTGTGTTCTTGCAACTATTGTCAGAGGCCCTGCATCTGGTCCCAGGGCTGACTGCCAGCAGGGGTTCCTCCTCATACCCTCTTTTTGAACCTTGGGGATTTGGCCCATTGACTGGCAGCCTTTGGAGAAGGTGGCTTCCTTCTTCCTCACTGTGAGGAAGGTCAGGTTGACCTACACCTGAAGAGCTGAGACGGGAGGGCATGACAGGAAAAACAGAGGAAGTGGCTCAGGCCTGTTAGAGTTGTGAGGGTGGGAGGTGCCTGGGTACTCTGAGAGCTGAAAGCCCCACAACAACAACCAAGACTGAACCGGGGCCAGAGGTGCCCAGAGAGAGCCTAGGCATTGGGTGGGCCAGTGTAACCAATACAGGCGTCATGACTCCTGCAGCTGGACCTTAGACCTGCTGTCCGTGGTGAGGCCCCTCCGCTGCTTCTCTTAAGATTGAGGGTCTCAGCTGGCCGGTGATGGTGCACACCTTTAATCTCAGCACTTAGGAGGCAGAGGCGGGCAGATCTCAGTGAGTTCGAGGCCAGCCTGGTCTACAAAGCAAGTTCTAGGACAGCCAGGACTGTGACACAGAGAAACCCTGTCTCAAAAAACAAACAAGCCAACAAACAAAAAGATTGAGGGTCTCAGTTATGTTAGAGGAGAGTGTAAGAGGGGTTACCTGCCATAGCTCAATTAGGAATAGGTGAGCACTCCCCTGAGCTAGTGAAGAGGCTGTCTGTATCCAGCAAGCCCTTGCCCAAGGGAAGGTGAACATATGGGGCCTAAGATCAGAGGGGTGTGTGTTGAGGACTTCATCTTGAGTCTGACATGCCTGGCTTCAAGTCCTGGTGACGTAATCATGTGTGACCATAGGCAAATTACCTTTTTCCTGTAAGCCTTACCAGCTTACCTACAAAACGGGGGTTAAAATATCCATTTAAAACAGGAATTTTAAAAAATGTGGACCCTCCCGGCACAGGCAGGCCACATTATTACTGTTCGGGCTACTTAGAGTTTGACTGCCTAGGTGTCCCTTCCCACTTCCCCATAGGGGTCCCTCTTCTCTTAGGCCTATGTCTGTGGCCCTCTTGCACATGGTAGAGATCTCTGCAGCAAGAAGCTTATGGGGTGATTCTGTCTTTCCCCAAAGCAGCCCTTCCCCTAGCTTGTCCCTGTCTCTCCTGTTGTGGTATGCCGAATGGTGGGTTCTGTCTAGTGTGCAGTGTAGGAAGCAGGACAGAGCTGGTCTCACCTTCTGTCTTACATCTCCCCTGCTACCCCACAGACCCATGGGCAAGAGCAACCAAACCCTGGAGCTCCCTTTACCTCACCCGTCCAAACCCTGCACTAGGCACTGAATAGCCATTCCCCTGCCCAGGCCACTCTGCATGTGCACCCATGCCTGCCTGCCATGTAAACCTCCCCCTCTCCAGGCCCCCAAAGCCCATGCTGTGGCTCCCACAAATGAATGTGAGCCCCCCTGAGCTTGCAGCCCCCTAGAGGCACGTGGCCTGCTGGGCTTTCCTCTGACCTGTCTCCTCTGTCTCTTCCCTCTCACATAGTCTTTCTTCCTCTATCTTGCTGCAGACACAGGCTGTGTTTAGTTTGCCGGGCTTGGGTCTCCCTCAGAGAGGTGGAACTCCTCAGTCCCACCCTTCAGCTTCATGAAGGCCCCAGGGGGATTTTCCCTCTCGGGTGGCTTTTGGTTCTCTGCTGTGAATTGGTCTGGCTGCCCAAGAAAGGGGATTTATAACGCAATAGAGAGTTTTCTTCAAAAAGCTTGTTATACTCCGGTTAGCTCTGAGTTCTTGTCCAAATTCTCCCTTTTGTGCTGCGGCTAGGGTGCCTCAGAGCCCTCTCTGTCCCTCCTTCCCTGAAATTTATAAGCAAATGAAAACAAAAGAGGCGTCCAGGCTAGGGGCCCGCAATAGGCCCAGGAGCCGAGGAAGGAAATGGAGGAGGAAGTTACTCCCCTTCTGGGTGCTGGGTGAAAGTGAAAGAGCCGGGAGGGGGGGCCTTCAGTGAGCCAGGCAGCCAAGCTGGCTGGCAGGCCAGTCCGGGAGCCGGGACCGCTGCGGAAACGTGCAGAGCAGGATAGCGCCGCGTGTCTGGGAGGGGAACCATAGGTGCAGGCAGGGCTTCTTGTCCGGGAGCCGGGGCTGCTACGGAAACGTGCAGAGCAGGATAGCGCCGTGTGTCTGGGAGGGTGCAGGCAGGGCTTCTTGTGGGCAGGACTTGTGACGCCCGGTCTGTTCCCTGCTGTTTTTCTGGGAACTGCCCCACCTGCTAACGTGGTGTCTGTTGCTTTCAGAGCTTACCGGGATCTGCAGATTTGTCTTTGCCCCTCTAGCCTTCCTGAGAGACTCAAGGCCAGAGCCTTGGGAAAGAGGTGGGCTGCTGTACTTCCCACTCCCACCTATTTCCCAGGGAGAAAACAAACAAATTAAAGAAACGAACACAATTTTATCTGAAGAAGGAACAAAAACTGTACATCTAGCAAGCTAGCAAGCGGCTATGCATGTTGTAAAATACAGGCCTGGATTCTGTTCTGTAGCAATGTCCATATAACAATTGTCTTCAGCATCAAGTTAGAGGAGTTTGGGGAGTCTGGTCTGGCTCATGTGTACAACATGTGCTTAACATATATGAAGCCCCCATCCCAGCAACCCCATCCCTAAAATTATGGTAAAGCAGGAAAGCTGAGCACTTTACATCACGGGACTTGTTGGGGGCCTAAGTTATAGAACTCTGCACCCTTTCTTTGAGTTGGATTCAGCTTTAGCCAGCCGCTCTTGAGCAGTGGAGGGGAAGGAGGTGGCAGCCGCCCTGCAGCTGCTGCTGGCTGACCAGCCACTAGACTAAATTGGGCCCCCATCCAGCTAGGGTTGCAAAACAGGTTCTGTGCTAGTTTGAGAAAGACTCTGGCAGCCAGAGCCCCACCCAGCAGCTCTTCCCAGGGGTGGGGCCTCACCTACATGCCTCAGCATAAAAGGCTGCAGGCCTAACTCTGTCTGGGTCCTGGGCTTTACAAGAGCCTGGTGTAGTTACAAAGGATGGGTGGCCATACTGGGAATAAATAGTCTCTGTCCCCTAACTTCCTTTGACTTCAAGTGGAGTGTTGGAGGTGGCGGTGGCCTGTGGGTCGTGGTCGTGGCCTGTGTGTCAGGGGCTTTTGCATAGACAGATGTGTAAGGAGGACCAGACCCGGCCTGTCTGGTGCTGGAACCAAGTTTAATAGGACAAGGGTCTTCGTCTGTTTTCCCTTTTCTCGGTTTGCCTTGGGGCTTGGACTGCAGGACAGCTCCACTTGGCCCCTCAGCGTGTTTCTTTTTACAGGGCACAAATTACACACTCAAATGCCTCACACATGGAGTCTAGCCAGAAGGTGGTGGGTCAAGGAAGAGTGACAGCATTACCTGAGGAGACTGCTGTTCCTGCTGCCTTCCCGCAGCTTCCCCCTGGTTCCTGGCCCCCGTGTGACCTGCGGCAGGGGGGACACTGGTGCTGATCTCCAGGGATCCTGTGGCTAATGGCTCTCGCCCCTTTTTCCTCCTCAGGCTCCAGGATCGGGTGCAACAACATGATTGGGGACGTGTAGCCCAGTCCAAGAACCGCTCCAGAAGAGGAAGGACCTGCGGACATTACTTGGCTCCTGTGTTTTCCTCTGCCCCTCTTCTGCCCTCACTGGCTACCGGCCTGGGACTGTGGCCAGTCTTCCAGCAGGACCTTCTTCCGAGGAATGGGCAGCTGCTGAAGGACATCTCTGCCAGGGCTTAGTTGGCCACACCATGAACCTCCAGGCCCAGCCCAAGGCTCAGAATAAGCGCAAGCGTTGCCCTTTTGGGGACCAGGACCCAGCTTCCAAGGAACAGCCACTACCCCTGAAGGCTCCACCACAGACCCTCAGAGGAAAGGAGGAACAGTACGAGGCCCATGAAGGCCCAGCAGGGGTTGCCTCCACCACCCAGCCTGTGGAGCTGGCTCCTTCCAACAACCTGGCTCTGCTGAACTCTGTGGTATATGGATCTGACCGAACCACAGCAGCCATGTTGTCCCAGCAAGCTCAAATAGGCTCAGTAAAGTGGCCCAACTCTGTGATGGCTCCAGGGCGGGGCCTGGAGCGTGCAGGAGGTGGAGGCATTAGTGACAGTGGCTGGCAGCAACAACCTGGCCAGCCTCCACCCCACGCCGCATGGAACCACCTGTCCCTCTACAGTGGGCCCAAAGGGAGCCCTCATCCCGGCGTAGGGGTCTCCCCTTACTATAGCCACCCCGAGGCACTGAAGGGGAACAAACCTGGGGGTCCACAGCTGGATCACTATGGAAATGCAGTGCAGCCCATGGTGCCCCAGAAGATGCAGCTGGACGTGGGGAGGCCCCAGGCGCCCTTGAACTCTTTCCATGCAGCCAAGAAACCCCCAAACCAGACACTGCCCTTGCAACCCTTCCAGCTGGCATTTGGCCACCAGATGAACCGCCAGGTCTTCCGACAGGGCCCGCAGCCCTCTAACCCCACCACCTCCTTCCCGCCTCAGAAGCAGCAACAGCAGCAGCAGCAGCAGCCGGCAGCCCTGCCCCAGATGCAGCTATTTGAGAACTATTACTCCATGCATCAGCCGCCTTCCCAGCAACCCCAGGACTTTGGCCTAGCCCCCGGTGGGCCACTGGGACAGACCCACCTGGCTCATCACAGCATGGCCCCCTACCCCTTTCCTCACAATCCAGATATGAACCCCGAACTACGCAAGGCCCTCCTGCAGGACTCCACCCCACAGCCTGTGCTACCTCAGCCCCAGATGGCCTTCCCACGGCGCTCCCGCCGTCTCTCCAAGGAGGGGATTCTGCCTTCCAACTCCCTCGATGGAGTTGGCACCCAACCTGGGCAGGAGCCCACAGGCAATCTGTTTCTACATCACTGGCCTCTTCAGCAGCCACCACCGGGCTCCCTGGGGCAGCCCCATTCCGAAGCCCTGGGATTCTCATTAGAACTAAGGGAGTCTCAGCTGCTGGCTGACGGGGAGAGACTGGCACCCAACGGTCGGGAGCGGGAGGCTCCTGCCATGGGTAATGAGGAGGTCATGAGGGCAGGGGCCCTAGGAGACTGTGGACAGATGGTACGAGGTGGGGTGATCCACAGCACAAGACGGAGGCGCAGGGCGTCCCAGGAGGCTAATTTGCTGACACTGGCCCAGAAGGCGGTGGAGCTGGCCTCACTGCAGGTGAGAATGAGGGCTGCACCTGGCATTGGGCAGGGCGTGAGGTGGAGTGGGAAATAAATGATGGCTAGGCTTATAGGGCAGCTTTTTCAGCTATTTAAAGGAAGCGAAAGTTCTGCATCCAGAAAACCTCTGCAGGAGGCACCCATACCTGCAGAGATGCTGAACTTTCTACATAGGGAGGTTGGTGGGCAGGAAAGTCCTTGTTGACTTCTTCACGCAAAACTTGAGGATTAGGAGTAGGGGGTGCCAAGAGCCAGTATTCTAAGTTTCAAGGATGTGCGGGTGGTTACAGAGATGATGCATGTCAAAATCATTAAGTGGGACCTAAAGTAGGTTTGTTTGGTTGGCTATAAATCACGTTGCCGTAAAGTTCATTTTTTTTGAGGGTGGAAAGGGAGGAAAACCAAACAGAATTTGAGCACTTGTGTTACCTTGGGGTTTCAGTTTTATTTTATACTTGCTCAAATGTAACTTCTCATCAAACACAACAGTAAGGGTAGATCTCCTGTCCCAGGTTCCTGTAAAGAAGTTGAGCCAGCTGGGAACTTGCAGGACGCTGTAGTCTGCATAGACACCTCGTATTTGACCAATATTTACTCTTTTCTTCCTTAGAAGTTGCAGCTTATGTTGCCTTTAGGTCCAGGTAGACACACAGGAGGCTTCAGAGTTTTAGGGTCTTCCCTCCAGTCAGATAGCCATGAGAAAAGAGCTTCAGAGACCTCCCTTCAGCTTGCCATAGCAAGACCCTTTCTTATGTGCCACACCCTGTACGCTGGATGCTAAACAGCTGAAGCTATTTGTGGGCTGAAGTGACCCCTTGGAATCACCTGCTTCAGGCCAGGGTGGCACAGCCAGGCATAAGGGGGCTGTGGAGAATATCCGAAATGTATGTAAGAGGGGTGGTTCAGAAAGACCAGGTTGTCAAAGACTGGGGAGTGGGTGGTAGCGTTGCTGAATTGAATGGGCATGGGAGTCCTAGATCAACAAATGGGGGCTCATCTTCTGAACCTCACTGTCTCCCACTAATCTAATCTCTCTCTTCTCCAGGATGCCAATGGCTCTGAGGAGAAGCGGAAAAGTGTGCTGGCCTCCACTGCCAAGTGTGGGGTGGAGTTTTCTGAGCCTGCCTTAGCTGCCAAGCGAGCTCGAGAGGAGAGTGGAATGGTGCCCCTCATCATCCCGGTGTCTGTCCCTGTGCGGACGGTGGGTCCAGCTGAGGTGGCCCAAGTGGGAAGCGTTGATGAGGACGGGAAGGGTCTTGAACAGTACCCCCCTGAGCACAAGCCATCGGTCATCGTTACCCGCAGGCGGTCCACCCGAGTTCCCGGGACGGATGCTCCAGCTCAGGTATGAGGCTGTTTGCCAAAATCCTCCCCAATGCCCGGAGCTTCTAGCTTCAAAGACTCCAAGGGAAGCAATAGATGCTTCGAGTATCCAGGGAGATACTATTTTCTTTCTTTATGTCTGTTTACCACATGCATGCATTGTCCAGGAGACAGCGTCAGATCCCCTGGAACTGTAGTTGTGGACAATAGGAGCCACCATGTGGGTACCTGGAATGGAATGCTGGTCCTCTGGAAGAGCATCCAGTGCTCTTAACCACGAATCCATCTTTCCAGTTGTCAGGGAGATACTCTTTTTATTTTCCAAATCAAACTGTACTAAGGAACATAGAGGGCATGAGACTGTTTCATACCTGAAATTGTGGTCACTGCAGAGGAATCTAGGATGTGAATCTTTTTGTTGTTGATGCAAATCAGAACATTTTGGTGGCTCTTAGTGAAGGCCCTGAGCTAGGTGCAGAGGTGTTTGCTTGTTCTGTTCAGTTCTGAGCTAAGCACCTTGGAACCTCCCACTAAGACTGCAGTCTTATTTTGTCTTTTGCTTCTGTCCTTGTGTGTTTTGATAGGCTGTTCTGGGTGTGCACATGTTCGACCTGGATGAGAGTGTGAGAAGTTTCTCTTCGTCTTTCACATTGTTTGGTGTTTAGCATGTCTTTGATGAGTGTTGGCAGCACATGTCCTTCTGCTTTCGTGTTCTCTGTGTCCTTCAGAAATATTTTCAAGTCGTGTACAATCGCAGTTTGCCATTTTCTAGCCTAACAACCTTTGTCTTTTAATAAGAACATCAATACAATTTTTATTCTTCTGTTCACTTACTAATAAAAATTGTATGCATGGTCTGCAATATGATGCTTTATGTGAGTTTATATATGTGAGTGTGTGTGACTGTAGTCAATGTGTGTGTGTGTAGAAGTAGTAGTAGACCTGCTAAACCAAGCTAATTAACATAATCATTACCTAACATCCCTATTTTTTTTGTGGTGGGAGCATGTAGGATCTGGTCTCTTAGCAGTATTTCTTTTTTTACAGCAAGTGGGCTGAGTCACTTGCTCTTTTTTTTTAAATATTTTTATTATGTATACAATATTCTGTCTGTGTGTATGCCTGCTGGCCAGAAG
>LOJH01000532.1:27838-40283 GCA_001685095.1 Ellobius talpinus | reverse complement strand
CCTTTGGAAGAGCAGGCAATGTTCTTAACCTCTGAGCCATCTCTCCAGCCCCCTCTTAGCAGTATTTCTAAGAGAAATACGGTTAGTGTGAAAGCCATTGTGGTACAATAGGCCTCTGAAACTGTTTCCTTTGCTCGTCTTCCCAGGCCTCACTCCTGCTCTAGCCCTTGACAGCAGCCATTCTACTGTCTGCATGGAGCTCTACTTTTCTAGACTCCACTGATAGAATCTCTACTTAATGTAATTACTGATATACCATGGTTGAACTCTATCACCCACTGTTAACGCTCTGTTTACATCATCCTGTCTTTGCCATGATCTGCCCCCCACCCCTCATGCTTTAAATTGACTGGGGTTGTCGCTCCTATCTCCCCTTTGTTAACTATGTATAATTATTTCTCTTTTAGTGGTTACTTTAGTAGGCTTCTTATTTGGATTTCTGCATAATGAACCAGCCACAGCTTCTTTTAACAAAGCAAGGCTGTGCAGTGCAGGCTAGCTCAGGAGCTCTTTGTACCAGCTCCCAGCACAAAGCTACTCCTGATACTTCTGCTGCCGCCTGTTCTTCCCCATTTGTTTGTTTATATGTGAATGGATGTTTGGCTCGTATGTACATCTATGTATTGTAAAGTGTATGGGCCCAATGCCCATGGAAGCCAGAAGAGGGTGTCAGGTCCCCTTGGGACTGGAGTTACAGTTAATTGTGAGCCACCATGTGGGTGCTGGGAATTGAATCCGGGTCCTCTGGCAGAGCAGCCAGTTCTTTCTTAACTGCTGAGCCATTTCTCCAGACCCATAATTTTGGTTTTATTTTTTTTTATTATCTTAGCACTGAATATCTTGAAAATGGATAACTAACTCAGCGCTTGTGTGTTAGAGTGTGTACATGTGCACATGTGTACGAATGTGCATGCTTGCGTATGTGCACCTATGATGGCCAGAGGGATGTCTTTCCCAATGACTTTTCACCATAGTCTCTTACTGAACCGGGACCTTGATGCTTCAGGTAAACTGGCTGCTAGCAGGCCCCAGTGATCCTCCTGTCTCCCCCTTCCAAGTCTGGGGATTACAGATGTTTGCCACTACATCTGGCTTTTTTATGTGGGTTCTGGGGATCCAAACTCAGGTCCTCATGTTTGAGTGTCAAGCACTTTCCTTGCTAAACCATCTCCCCAGCCCTCCTGTATTTGTTTTTTCTATGAAACCTTTTTTCCTTCAGTATTGCTCACTTAACATCTTTCCACCTTGGACGTCATCCTTTTTGACCCCACACCCACCCCGGATCTTAGGTCTTTAATTCTTTGTCAAGCTGTTTGTTCTGACATCTTCAGGAATGTCTTTTCTACTCAGTTCAGATTTCCTGTCTGTTTGGTTGGAGAGCTAGCCTGCATGCCTGTGTGCCCGCACGCCTGTTCTCCATAATAGGAACAAGGGGCAGGGCCTTCAGGATTATTGTGGGGTAATTAATTCAAGCTTATCAGCTCTCTATGGTCTTGTTCTGTGGTTGCGGGAAAGTTTGTGTTAGAGTCTGGAAGTTGAGGCCTGGCAGCTTGTGTTGAGAGTGGGTAAGAAGGAGCAACTACCTAGTCAGCACCTCCGCTTCATATGTGAGGCAGCAGGTCCAGTAAAGTCCAGAGACTGTATTAATCTGCTTTCCGTCACTCTGACCAAACACCCAATGCAGCCTCACATAATGAAAAGTTTTAGTTTGGCTTGTTGATCCAGAGCTGCAAAGTCCAGGGGCCTTTTCTGGTGATAATCATCTTGCAGGCAGTTTCAAGATAATTGCAGAGCCCCACAGAGAAAAAGATAGGGAACACATGTGTCTGTCTCTGGTCTCTGACTGCATTCTTCTGAGGCCACCCAGGATTCCACAGTGGTGGCTCCACTGTAATGACCTTATCTAAACCTAATTAATCACCTCCCTGCCTCCACAGACCATCTAGATTTCAATTTCCACCTGCTTAGTACTGTTGATATCGGGCTTTGAGGATTGAATCCCCATATGAGTGTGTTCTTTGGGTGCTAATTACTCTAGACCTTAGCACTGGTGACTTGGTACAGCCTAGTGGTAGGGCACTTGCCTAACATGTGCAGGCCCCAGGTTCCTTCCCCATCTTCAGTTTGTGTTAGAGGCTGGACATTGAGGCCTGGCAGCTTGTCTTGAGAGTGGATAGGAAGAAGCCTGTGCACCTCTGCAAGCCTGGGCACTGACCTAAGGTCGTACAACCAGGTAATGGCAGAGCTGACCCTGGATTGCATCTTCTGGGTTTCTGCCTGTGAGGGTTTCTGTTACACCAGAGGGCTCCAAGATTACCGTGAGATACTGCAGGATAGTCAGCCCAAGGCTGTCTGCTTTCTGGGGTCTCATTTTGTGTTTATATTTTGTTTATATTTATTTTGTATGTTTCATTATAATATTGACATTTCCAATCATGCATAAAAACAGAGAGGGGTCCAGTGAATGAATGCTTAATCGTGACCCAGTTTTCACAGTTATATCAAAATACAGCCAGTCTTATTTCAGCTGTACTTTCATGACCCTGAATTATTTTGAGGCACATTTAACACATTGTGTCATTTTGTCCACAAATATTTTTAGGTTATATCTGAATTCATACATGTGGTCTGTTTTCCTTCCTTCCGTCCTTCCGTCACCCTCCTTCCTTTCTTTTTAAAACAGTCTCAATAGCATTATCACATCTTAAAAGTCAGAAATATTCATAACAATTTAAGTCTCTTCCCTACAAATAGTTGGACTGGTTTTGTATGGGATTGCCTAGCACCTCGGGGAGGTATTTAGCTCCTGTTCTAATCAGTTTTCTGCTGTTGTAATAAACACACATATCAAAAGCAACTTGAGGAGGAAAGAGTTTGTTTCATCTTAGAGTTTACAGTCCAATGTGAAGAGAAGTCAGGACAGAACTCAAGGATGGAGGCTGGAGCTGGTGCAGAGATCATGGAGGGGCGCTGCTTACTGGCTTGCTCTCTCAGACTTGCTCAGCCTGCTTTCTTAAAGAACCCAGGACCACCCCATAGTGATATTTTAATTTATGTTTTAATAAATAAAGCTTGCCTGATGATCAGAAGGGCAAAGCTAAGCCACTAGAGGTCAGGCAGAGGTGGCACACATCTTTAATCCCAGGATTTGGGAGACAGAGGCAGATGGATCTCTGAGTTCAAGGTCAACCTGGGCTACACAAGATCAATGCAGAAACAAATCCAAGTGCTGGTGGCTCACATTTTTAATCGTAGTCCTAGGGAGTCATATACCCTTAATCCCAGCACTAGAGGGAATATAAAACGGGAGGAGAGAAAGGCTCTGACTGCTTAGTCTGCAATCACCCAGCCTTGGTAGAGGTGAGACTTCTCTAGTGGCTTGGCTGCTTTGCTTTNTGGCACACATCTTTAATCCCAGGATTTGGGAGACAGAGGCAGATGGATCTCTGAGTTCAAGGTCAACCTGGGCTACACAAGATCAATGCAGAAACAAATCCAAGTGCTGGTGGCTCACATTTTTAATCGTAGTCCTAGGGAGTCATATACCCTTAATCCCAGCACTAGAGGGAATATAAAACGGGAGGAGAGAAAGGCTCTGACTGCTTAGTCTGCAATCACCCAGCCTTGGTAGAGGTGAGACTTCTCTAGTGGCTTGGCTGCTTTGCTTTTCTGGTTTTCAGGTTGAACCCCAATATCTGACTCTGGGTTTTTATTGTTTGTGCTACACTGCCCAGCCAGGGGTGGATTGCCCACAGTAGACTGGGCCCTCCCACATCAGTTAGCAGATGCCCAATCCAATGGAGGCGGTTCCTCAGCTGAGATTCTCTCTTTCTAGATATGTTTGGTTTGCGTCAAGTTGACAACTAGTATAGCTCCATTGTGGTTTTTTTTCTTTCCTTTTCCTGTGTAGTTAGACTGTTCCCCTAAAGGCGGAAGAATGAATGGTCTCAGTTCATCCTAATTAGTAGAAGGGAAATGAGGGCACACTGGACAGAGTAAAGGTCATGCCAGGGCCTCAGAAGCAGAGAGCCCCCTTGGCTGGATCCTTGAAGCAGGGAGGGTCTGTTCTCTCTCAGACAATATTTCTGGCTTGGTTTACTGTGTGCCCAGAGATAGCTTAGGAGCTGTTTACCCATGACAGCTGTTTGTTTCCTTATTGAGAGGGTTAGGTCGTGTCTTGATGGCCCTGCTTTCTATTCTGTATAGATGCCCATAAAGCATATTTCATTTGTATTTTAATAAATAAAGCTTGCCTGAAGATCAAAGAGTAAAACAGCCCCACTGGCCAGCCTTACAGACCAGGCAGTGGTGACACACATCTTTAATCCCAGTGGCCATGCTAGTTTGTCATAGAAACCGGGAGGTAGTGGTGCACGCCTTTAATCCCAGCCCAGAGAGGAATATAAAACAGGAGGAAACAGCTCTCAGTCAGTCTCATTCTGAGATTCCTGAAGGTAGGATTGCTGTTTCAGACTGAGGTCGAGGTAAGAGCCAGTGGCTGGCTGTTTTGCTTTTCTNCCACTGGCCAGCCTTACAGACCAGGCAGTGGTGACACACATCTTTAATCCCAGTGGCCATGCTAGTTTGTCATAGAAACCGGGAGGTAGTGGTGCACGCCTTTAATCCCAGCCCAGAGAGGAATATAAAACAGGAGGAAACAGCTCTCAGTCAGTCTCATTCTGAGATTCCTGAAGGTAGGATTGCTGTTTCAGACTGAGGTCGAGGTAAGAGCCAGTGGCTGGCTGTTTTGCTTTTCTGACCTTCAGGTTGAACCCCAATATCTGTCTCTGGGTTTTTTTATTAATCATGCTACAGGCGTACCACATAGACGAAGTGTGAGCTAGGAAGGCCAGCCCCTGATAACATGGGTGGGCTATCCTCTGACAACATGGGTGGGCTATCCTCTGACAACATGGGTGGGCTATCCTCTGACAGTAGCAGACAAGTTAATGTTCTGCAGGAACAGACTCCTGTTGCATCCTGTGGGTTCCTTCCCAGCTCAGGTTCTGGCACACGGTGCAGGCTTCCATCCCATGCAGAGCCTGGACCTTCGTTAGAACAGGAATGTTACTACAGCTGCAGAGGATCGATTTCCACAGATCAGCTCACAGTACTATAGAGGCTGAGCCATCCTTGTTCTGTCGCCCTCTCCAGGCTGAGGGTCTGAATGTCAGATTAGAGGGAGAAATCCTGTGGCTGGGAGGTTGTGCTCAGTGTAGGGGGCTTGCCTAGCGCACACAAGGCCCTGAATTCGCTCTCCATTACCACAAAAGCAAGCAGGCTTGTTCACTTCCACATGCTAGCTTATCGGATCTTCACTGATGCCAGATCTGGTAGTGTCTCCTCCTTTTCCGCATTCGCAGTGAGGAGGTGGGTTGACATAATGGCTCAGCGGCTAAGAGCGCTTTCTGCTCTTCCACAGACAGGAGATCGGTTTCTGGCACTACTGGGACAACTCGTAATCACTTGTACCCCCAGCTCCAGGGGCTCCTAGTCCCTCATGAACTCCTTGGGTACCCACACACATATGGCAGACACTCATACACATAAAAACACATAAAAACAAATTCAGTCTTTTTTATTTAAAAAAAAAAGGAAGATGCGCACGTGAAATCCACCGTTGTAAATAGCCAGCAAGGGTTATAGATCATGTCCAAGCAGTGTGGTGAGCATCTGGGCCCTTCCCAACTGGACTCTTTCCTTAGTGCATACATTGCAGCATTGATGGGAACTATGGCCCAGATTTAGAACTAACAATAATTTCTAGGGTTTGACAGGATTCCTCCCCTTTTCTAAGATGTGAAACAGGTGGCTCCCAAGACCTAAACCGCCCTGGCCGGAATCTGCCGGGAGGAGACACTAGGCCGGCCTTTTGGGCCTTCTCTTTCAGGCTGTCTCGGTGGGTACAGCAGGCAGATAATTTCAGAGACGACAGTGGCAGGCTCCAGTCAAGACTACAGGTTTCTGGGGACACACAAAAGGCTGAGCTTCTGTTTCTGTCTCTAGGCTGAAGACCTGAATGCCAAGTTGGAGGGGGAGCCTTCCATGCGGAAACCAAAGCAGCGGCCGCGGCCGGAGCCCCTCATCATCCCCACCAAGGCGGGCACTTTCATTGCCCCTCCTGTCTACTCCAACATCACCCCCTACCAGAGCCACCTGCGTTCTCCTGTCCGCCTAGCTGACCACCCCACTGAGCGCAGCTTTGAGCTGCCCCCCTACACACCGCCCCCCATTCTCAGCCCTGTTCGGGAAGGCTCTGGCCTCTACTTCAATGCCATCATATCAACCAACAGCATCCCAGCCCCTCCTCCTATCACGCCAAAGAGTGCCCATCGTACCCTGCTCCGTTCTAGTAAGTGACCTGGTGGCTGTGCTGGTGGGGAGTGTAGGGGAAAAGCAGTGCAGTGTCTGGGTGGTTGTGGTGCGGCTGGAGGCTGGAAGAAGGAACTCTGCTGTCTCCTTCAGAGTAGGTGGTCCTCCTGCTTGGATTCTGATCCCGGTTCTATGTTTACTATCACATGCCTTGGGCGAGTCCAACTGCCCAAACGCACTCAGTTTTTTCACTATTCAGCAGGGATTCGATTGGTCATATTTGGCTGATGGTGGAATTACTGTGATATTCACCTATTAGATCCACAAACAGCAGTTTCCTCTGGGTCAGCCTAATAGCTACCTCCCTGGGTTGTGGTAGAGATCAGATACGTTAGCATTGTTTTCATTAGGTGACTGACCTGGTCTCCTGGGCCTGTTTGAGCAGTCATTTTGGTCAAGAGCAGGCTTCACAATGAGGCCTAAAAATGTCCATTTCACATTTCACAATGAGAAGGGGTTCTTTTCCCTTGGAAAACAGAATCACCTGATCGCTTACAGTGGTATCACACAGGTGCATTCTTCACCCAGTTAACCTCTGACCCCAGAGCTCACCCATGGTGTGGTTCTCTGGTGCCTCCTGCTGTCTGTGGGTGGAAATTGCCCTGTGCTGGCAGGCATAGGCTTTGCTTCCCGGGGAAGTTTCTCTCCCTGGCTCGGATGGGCTGGAAGTTGCAGAAAAGAACCAAGGAAGTGTCAGTCTGCCCACCACGCGTTTACGGAGCATCGGATACAAGACCTTGAACTGGATCCTGTGCTGCAGGCTCCAGAATGTACGGGAAGCCATTATTCAGCCTAAAGAAAGTACAGGGCAGGATCATTAGGGAAAGCTTGGGAGACAGAAAAGCAGCGGTTCTTAGCAGGATGGGCCCAGCACCCAGTGAATGGGGCTGACTTCAGGCTCTAGCCTGCGGAAGCCTGCTTAGATAAGGAAAGAATTTGGGAAGTGGCTAAGACAGAGCTAAGCTTGGCTGGCAGGGGCTGCAGGCGTGGAATGGGGCTGAGCAGAGGGAACAAGCACCATGAAGTTAGTAGGCCTCTAGGGTCGAGAGTCTGGGCTGTGGGAGGTTCAGACACATGGGGAACCGCCGTGAAGAGCTGAGGGTTTCAGCTTTTGTCTCATGCTGCAGAGAGTTTTGTGCGTTGTTTTGTTTTGAGCGAGTGAGTGCCTTGATCTAGTCCGACTTTAAGATGAACTTGAATGAGAGCGAGGCAGAAAAATCCGGAGAGGAAATTAGAAGATAATTATAAAAGAGGACCCTCCCTTCTCATCGTGCCTGCTGTGCCTCCAGCCTCAGCTTCGTCTACTGAAGCGTGTGGGGAGTGGGGGCTCCTAGGAGCAGGAGCTGGGCTCGGTGGTCATGCTGACAGTGTAACGAATGCTCATGCAGTACCAGGCTCTTATTTAATTCACAATTCTCATGACCCCCAGGAGACAGAAAGAAATAACCCCTTTTTGCAGATGGGAAAACTGAGTTGCCCGCATAGTTAATAAAGGCCCCAGTTGCACCATCATCAGGTTGCAGAGCAGGGACAGAGGGTGCGTGAGTTCCAAGTGTACTTAGTGAGTCACCACAGTGACTCTTATGCGTGCAGGACAGCCGTCTAGGATGGGAGTGTTTTCCTGAAGGGAGGAAGGGGCCATTTACCAATATGTTCTTTGCCCATAGATAGTTCTGAAGTCACCCCGCCCGTCCTCTCTGTGATGGGGGAGGCCACCCCCGTGAGCATCGAACCGTAAGTGCAGCCCTGCCCCAGGCCCGTGCGTGTGGGTGGCCAGGTGGGCCTAATGTGTGGCTGGTTAGTGTTGGGAGCAGGAGGAGGGTTCTGTGGGGCCTGCAGAGAGACAGTCTCCTTGGGCTTCTGTATTCTGTCCTGGGCGATGTGCTGTCTTCTGCCAGCTTTTGTGTGGAAGTTGCAGGGAGAGGAAAGGTAAGGAGCAGGTTGGCTTGAATTTGCCTCTAGGGAGAGCTAGGTTGGGGCAGGTGTCCAAGAGACTCTCTTTATCTGTCAGATGTGGAGTTGCTTGTCCACTCTTCAGCCTCTGGGTCTTGCCCTTCTGATCACATCAGATGCCAGATTCCCTGCACCCAGCCATGGCCTTGCTGCATTCAGCACCTGCCAGCTGCGCTTTCTTTCACATCCTAAGGTCAGAGTCAGGTTCCCTGTCCTCACAAGGTGAGCCCTCACTCCTTGCCTCTCTGCCCCTGCAGACGGATCAACGTTGGTACCCGGTTCCAAGCAGAAATCCCCATGATGAGAGACCGTGCCCTGGCAGCTGCAGACCCCCATAAGGCTGACTTGGTGTGGCAGCCATGGGAGCATCTTGAGAACAGCTGGGAGAAGCAGAGGCAAGGTAAGGAGAGGTCTCCAGTGAATGGGCATGGCAGGCTGGTGGGCAGATGGGCAGGCTGGGTCGCACAAGGCCCAGCACTGAACGTGATTTCCTGCTGTCCTCCTGATGCTCTGGCGAATCCAGTGGATGACCTGCTGACGGCTGCCTGTTCAAGCATTTTCCCTGGTGCTGGCACCAATCAGGAACTGGCCCTGCACTATCTGCATGAGTCTCGGGGGGACATCCTGGTAAGTAAGCCTTGTTAATTTGGAAAACTGGTACTGGTCCCTCCCTATCTGGTGCCAGGACCAGGCCTAATGGTATAAAATTTTGTTGGGCTACATTTGCTCTTCTGTGTATGTTCTGATGCGGAGGGTTCTTTCTTTTTCCCCTCATAATCACGATTGCCCATTGTCCACCTTGCCTTGGCCTCCTGAGCACTCGGATGACTTAGCATGGTGATCTGAGGTAGCTGCTAGGGTATTGGAGTTTGGCCTAAGGGAACTTTAGTTGCAAACTCTAGCTGGGTATGCAAGATTGTACTGTTGAATCCAATCCCTGATTCTGGGTCAGTAGCTCCACTACCCCCCCCACCTCACATGCATTGTCACCAAGGGCATTCTCTGTCCATACTGCTTGCTTTCTGGTTGAGCATTCCTGCAATGGTCTCGTGGCCTGAATCCTCAGCAGCCCCACTTCCTGTGATTTTACCATGCCCCCATATGCCCTGTCTCACAGCATTTAAGGCAAGAGTAAGTACTTGCTCTTTCCAGACCTTGCAGAGGTCCTTTGCATGTTTCCCAGGCCCGGGATACTTCATCCTTCACTGCGACTGTTGCTAGCTTCCTGACAGCCCTTTCTTCCCCTCCAGGAAACACTGAATAAGCTGCTACTGAAGAAGCCAGTGCGGCCCCACAATCATCCGCTGGCGACTTATCACTACACAGGTGGGCCTGACTGGGGTGGTCATGTGGTCCAGAGCCTTAGGGGTCTCCAGCAGAGGTGGGGCCCTGCTCAGCGCTTAGTCACAGCCCTGAATGGGAGTGGGGACAGGGAGAGCCAGCCAAAAGTCAGAGCAAGGAAACTAATATGAAGGTCAAGTGGGGGCTCCCCATGACCTTATAGGGAAAGCATCAGATGGGTAGGCTGGAATCCAAGCCAAAAAACTCCCAAGTCATAGGTAGAAAGGCCAGCAGCCTAGGGGTGCAATCAGCTGATTTCAGGTACCTGCAACATGGATCTTGGAGTGCTTGTCTTATTCTAGATGCTGTCCTGCAAGAGGGACATTGATACAATCATGTAATCCCAGTAACTACTGTTGTTCAGTCTCTTAGACCCACATTTCTAGGCAGAGCCCCAAAAGGTCATTCTACTGTATAGCATCTAGTCTTTCTTAAGCTGGAAAGACAGGTTCTAGTGTTCATTCCCGTTTGACAAGCAAGGGGAGTGAGGCTTCAGGAAGCTGGTAGCAAGTGGCCAAAACAGATGAGGATGGCCTCCCACCTTCAGTGGGCCAGAGATGCTCACAATATAGATGCTCGTGTTCCTCCCCGACTCACAACCTGGTGCCCTCTCTGCTCTTCAGGCTCTGACCAGTGGAAGATGGCTGAAAGGAAGCTGTTCAACAAGGGCATTGCCATCTATAAGAAAGATTTCTTCCTGGTGCAGAAGCTGGTGAGCAGGGGCAAGCAGAGGGTCCTGTGGCCACTCGCCCAGTGCCCAGGTGGCAGGGTGCTTGCCTAGTGTCCCTGAGTTCCGGCCCCATCTCTGCCATCAGGTAGCTTCAGAAACAGCTTTGTCAACCACGGCTTGCACAGAGGATCCTCCGCTGACCTCTGAGCTCTCTGGACAGGACTTTAAGGCTAGATGTGGCTGAACCTGGGGGACAAGTAGGGAAGTGTTGGAGAAAATGTGTGGGAATGTATCGCTTGACCCAAACCCAGTGGTCAAATAGATCTTTGAAACGGGAGGGCAGATGTCAGAGTCTGAGAGGACCATGGAGATGATCTCATGGTTCTGACATCATACTGTTTGCCCTTCACACGTGATTGGCCTTGGGATGCACGGCCCTTTGTTGGCAGTAGCAAGGCTAGGAGAGCCTTCAGCTTCTTGCCTGGGTTTTCCCTGAATCTTCCCTGACATGACGTTGCTCTTCCTTACTTGGCACTGCTTCAGGAGAGGAGTGAAGCTGTTCCCCAGATTGATGAGGGAAGTTTGCACTGCTGAATTTCGTCCAGCTTTGCATGTGGAAGAATACCCAGATACTCTGTACTTTAGCTTGAAATTGACCAAATGGAGAAGAGCAATTCCACAAACGTCCATTAAAAATGCCTTGCTGAGGCTTACCAGTTTTACCATTTGTCCCTTTGCCTTCTCTTTTTCTGCATCTAAACACGAACCCATGAAATACACACACCTACCTCTTCTTCCTCCCTCTGTCTCAGCTAATCATTAAAAGTTAGCTACAGCTGGGCCTGGAGGGTAATCGGCCTGTAATTGCAGCTGTCTGGGAGGGTGTGGCAGGAGGGTCGTAAATTCAGAGTTCAAGGCCAGCCTAGTTACCTTAGTGAGACTCAGAATTAAAAAAAAAAAGTGAGAGTCCTTGAGAGTACTATTTAATTGTAGGCCATTTGCCTAGCATGTTCAATCCCCAGCACAGGGGCAGGGCGATTATTTTTAAATAAAACTGCCCTAAGCAATGGCAAGCAGTTTAAACTGGATATTAAGAGGCCCACAGAGATGATCTAGTGGCTCACGCATGCTTCACTAATATTCACAAGTGAAAAAGCAGAAGTCAGGGTGGTGAGCCCCATTTCACCTGGGAACTCCGGGAGGAGCCGTGCGAACTTCTGAGAAGTTTATGAGGGATAGGGAAGCTCAATCATACTGCAGGGTGCCGATTGTGACCCAGCAAGGCTCCTGAGCCCCTGCTGGCCCAGTGTGGCCTCTCATGGCACAGCCCTTTAATGTCTAGTCCACAGTCAAATCTCCCCAGAAATTCTGCTATTATCCTTCAGGTGTTACTCATTGAAACGGTGCAGAAGCCTTCATTAATTGTGCGGGTCAGGACTTTGTTGGGGAGCAGGCATTGAGAAATGGGGTTTTGGGTTTAGTTTTTTGCCTAAGGCTAAAGGGAAGATGCAGAGATGAGAAAAGTGAGCCATAGCGGCTCCCTCTGACCTCAGTTTTGGCTTTGCTTCAGATCCAGACCAAGACTGTGGCCCAGTGTGTGGAGTTCTACTACACCTACAAGAAGCAGGTGAAAATTGGCCGCAACGGGACGCTCACCTTTGGTGATGTGGACACAAGCGAAGAGAAGTCAGCCCAAGAGGAAGTTGAAGTGGACATTAAGGTGAGTCCTTTGCGGCCTCTGCTGCCTCAAGCTTGAGGCTAGACTCCTGGTGTTTATAGAGGGTAGAGACAGAGGAAAACAGGGTCCCTGACAGCCCCCAGGGGCTGGTAGCCCAGGCCCTGATCCACTGCCGGGATCGGGATCGGTAGATGGTGCTGATGCAAAACACTGAAGAGTCAGCGACTCCAGCTGCACCTCCCTGCCTCCTCAGAAGCGCAGCTCCCCAGCTCTTGCCCTTGCACCGCCGTTATGGTTTCTGCTCTGTCCGTGCCTTAGCACACGCCTGTAACATGAGGGCCGGCTTGTTGGGGCTTCTGTCCCGCCAGGTACCCCATAGCTGGCAAGCCCCAAAGAAAATCACACAGAGATCTCTGTAAGTTATAAAGCTG
>LOJH01000532.1:11025-27812 GCA_001685095.1 Ellobius talpinus | reverse complement strand
TTTCAGTGGGACAGATCACATCCTGCTGCTTCGGTGATCTGGGCAGGAGTGGGAAGATACTTCCCAGAATTCTCCTGTTCTCATTGCATCATTTTTACTTCAAGTCTGACTTTCCCGCCTATTCTTCCTGCCTGGCCAATCAGCGTTTATTTTAAAACATGATTGACAGAATACAGACAATTCTCCCGCACCACACGCCACTGTTACTATTTCTGTCATGTCCCATACTACTTTTATTAATTTTTTTTAAGTCAACTCATTTTTTTTTTCAAAAGGGAAGCCTGTCTTACAATCATAAATAGGTAACCAGTATTGTTTCCTGTCAATAGGAGTTACTGGGAAAAATAAGTACGTGTGAAAGCCACTGTTACTGAATGCCAGCTACATGCTGTAATTCCCTGCTAGGGTTCTGAGACACAGGACTGATTTCTCTCGTAAACAGATCACCAGGTCTAGGGAAGCAGAAGGGACACATTAACACCAATCCCGACCTCGTCCTTGAATGATGTTGTGATTTCATTCCTTGCCATGTATCCCCTCGATATTTATTGTCTCTAAGTCACAAGTCCATATTTGGTAGCATGCTACTTTGGGACCAGGCCATAGTTTGGTCCCCATATTGCAAATGGAAAGTAGAGATACAGAAAATGTCGTAGATAGTTAAACAGGAGCTCAGAGCTCCTGCCTGGCACACCCTGAGGTCACTCTGCCCAAAGGGTGCCCAGAGGATTCCGGGCATCTATCCAGAAGGCCAGGTGGTTTGTGGGTCTTGGTGTGCTCCCTCTCTAGGCCTGGCTCTGTCTCATCCCGAGGGTGCCCAGGGTCAAGACTACCCTGTTTCCAGGCCAACTGGCCATGGGAGGGCTGTGACTTAGGACAGAGTCCCAGTACAAGAGGCTCCCCTGGGCCAAGACAGGGCTGCGGGACCAGCAGGTGCTTCGGAGCCTTGACTGGATTCAGAATCCGCACTCCGAAATGACTGGGCTCATTTTCGTCTCCCATAGACGTCTCAGAAGTTCCCAAGGGTGCCTCCTCCCAGCAGAGAGTCCCCAAGTGAAGAGAGACTGGAGCCCAAGAGGGAAGTGAAAGAGCCCAGAAAGGAGGGGGAGGAGGAGGTGCCAGAACCCCAGGAGAAGGGAGAGCAGGAAGAGGGCAGAGAGCGCAGCCGTCGGGCCGCTGCTGTCAAAGCTACACAGACACTACAGGCCAATGAGGCGGTAAGTGACCTTCACTCTCAGCACAGGCCAGGAAGGCGGAGCTAGGCCTGGGGGTGCGGGTGGGGGAACAGAGCAAGACCCTAGTGATTCTTGTGGTTATAGTTCAGGAAATGGACCAAGTACTTTATGCTCTTAACTTATTTGGGCCTCAACCATGTGTGGTATGGGTTATTATGAATCCCATTTTATAGATAAGGAAACTGAGGTTGAAGATGCAGCTTGTCTGCAATATGTGTGTATATACATATATATTATACACACACACTCACACACACACATTTCTGTGTCTCATATTCAGAGGAAAAAGCCTTTTGAGAATCCAGTAGATGTGTGCACGTGGGGGAAGCACTCATAAGCTGTAGGTCAACCACGGCTATCCTGGAGCATGCGCCTGACAAGAATGTCTGAGATAGAGCTGAGCCTATGACACAGACAATAATGGCCCTTTGTGTTCTCTGCTGAGTGTTAGGTGTCCATTATCTCGCTAATTTCTCACAACAGCTACACGGAGTGCTGACTCCCACTCAGCAGATGGGGGTCGGGTCCAGAGATACCGGTTCACTTGCCTGAAGGCACACCCCAGGTCTTGGTACTGAGTGGAGGGCTCTGTCCCCTTCCCAGGCTAAGCAAGGCGTCTCACTGTGGCCCCGTCAGGAGGGCTGGAATGTGTTTCTATGCTTAATGCCCGCAGAGCACCTGTCTGCTAAACACAGCTGCTTGCTCCCCCTCTGCTTGGCTGCTCTTCTGTCGGGAGCTGTGCAGTGTCCGTGCTGTCTTTGTGAACACTTTGAGGAGTGACTCAGGGCACATTTATCATTTCTGATGGCCATCTGGGGTTCCTGGCCTGAGGCCAAAGCAGTAACCTTCTTGGGGTGCGCACCGTGGGTCCTCTGCTCTCTTGACCTTCTTTCTCTTCTGGTTTTCCCTACCAGCATTTCCTCAGCAAGTGGCCATCACATCTGTCCCTTTCATCACACTAGGAACTTTCTGGAGACTGGGTTCCTCTGAGGACCTGTCTCCCTACCACCTGGCACATCCATGATTGGATGAAATACCAGAAAACATGAGCACAGAGCCAGAAGCCTTCAGGCCTATAGCTACCAAGGTGTGGCCAGAATAACTGTGCCAGCCACTTTGTGATAACTAGAGCCAGCCCAACCTGCAGTGGCCTCCTGGAGGCAGCCAGGGGGCCCTGTCACTGGAAGGGGGACACTAGGTTACCATTTGGCAGTACCGTATGAGTGTCTAGGACCCTCTGGTCGCTGAGACGCCAGAATTCAGAATCCACACTCGCCTCTAAAACACACCCTCTTTGTTGACTGCCTCCAGGCCAATGATGTCCTCATCCTCCGGAGCCACGAACCCAATGCCCCAGGGCCTGAAGGTGCTCAGACCTCAGAGAAGCCAAGGGAGGGGCCAGGGAAATCACGAAGGGCACTGCCTTTCACAGAGAAGAAGAAGAAACCCGAGGCATTTAATAAAACCCAAAACCAGGAGAACACTTTCCCTTGTAAAAAATGCGGCAGGTAAGATGTCCCAGCCTTGTCTCCATGGGGACCTGGACACCATGTGGGATATAGGTGCTGCTGGGATTGGGGCACCGTGGGTCTGGCTTTTGATTGGCTCAGTCGGTTTCCAGGGTAATGACATCACGGGGCAGGCATGGTTTCAAGTGGGGGGGAGCACCATTTCAAGTGGGAGGGGTGAGGGTAGGGGCTAGGTGGGACAGGTTAGAGTTTGAGGGAATATTGAGTGAAGGGTGCCACACCCCACCATGGTGTGGCTCACTCTCACCTGAACCCCTCCTGCCCGCTGCAGGGTGTTTTACAAGGTGAAGAGCCGCAGTGCTCACATGAAGAGTCATGCGGAGCAGGAGAAGAAGGCCGCGGCTCTGAGGCTGAAGGAGAAGGAGGCTGCAGCTGCCGCCGCCGCCGCGCACCAGCAGACACTGAGGGAAGAGAGCGGCGAGGGAGAGAAGGGCTGAGATCCTGCTGGACCCTCTCATGGCCTCCCCTGCACCCTGCACCCAGGAACCCCTAGAGGGAGCCAGGAGAGGGTCACGTGGACTTTGCTCTGCAAAACAAATCCGATAATGAAAAATAAACAGGCTCTTTTATGTACAAAGACCGAGGACAGTGTTAAGGGCTGCAGGATCCAGTTCTGAGTATCTGGTCTGTCCAGTGTTCTGCTTTCCTGGAGCCTTGAGAGGCCAGGCCCCTTGGAAGGGGGAAGGGCTCCGCAGCTGCCTCTCAGATCTGCCAGTCTGTTAGCATCTCTGCCTTTCTCATCCCAGGGCCCTAGTAAGCCGATGGCAAGCCAAGCACAAGCTCACCCTATGGCAGATTATTCCTCTTGGACCTGGAAGGCTATGCAAGCCTTGCTAGAAGCCCCAAACAAAGGGACTCCTTAGAGAATGGTGGCCTTATCACAACTGCATCCAGGCGGGAGCTGCTCTAGTGATCTGGCTTCAGGTCACCACCTCCCCAGGAGTATCTCGGAGGGCAGTTTCAGCCTCTTTCTTTGCTGCTTGTTAACAGCCCGTCTGGGACTGGGAAAGTTTTCTCAAACATTTGAGGAAGGGGCCAGTATTCATGGCCCCCGCTGTCATCCTGCTACAGGGAAGGCCAGAAGAAGCAGAGTCAGGCTCCAGGGGTCTTGTGACAAGCCTGGTGACTCTTCCTGCTGCCTACCGTTTTATACCTTTGGGTCCTGGAGGCTGCTGAGGGAGCCTCAAGCAGGTCCTGGGAAGGCCTGGCCTGCTCTTGGGCCAGCTCCCTTCTTGCTTGTCCCTGCTCTCAGCTGCCACCTGACCCCATTGCACCCCACTCAACATTGATATTCATAGCCCCCCCCATCCTGCATGCTGGAGATTTCTGGATCTTTCCCTGGGAGGGGATGGATGTCTCCTAACTAGGTAAGACAGGAGCCTTCATTCCTTGACCTGTGTCATTTGGGAACTATTTATTTATTCTTAATATTTAATTTTTAACATCCTCAGGGACCAGGGGCCTCTTGCTTTCCAGAGGTTCAAGTGCATTTATCCCAAAATAAGGCATCCCCCATCCCACCCCCAATTCCAAGGCTCTATGGTCCCTTACCTTATTGCTCTTGCCAGTAAGAATGGCAGTGGTACAGAATGGGCTGGGAAGGTGGGACGTGTCATCAGAGTCACAGGAAACGAGCAGATGTGGGTGAGATCAAAGACAGTTCTCTGGCTTGCCCTTTCTGTACTTTCAGAATGCCTGAGGGAGCTGGCAGGAAGCCAGAATTCTAGTTTTGTTTATCAGCCTGGATTCTGGCTTGAAGAAACCATATTTGGCATGAAATTACTGAAGGGCTGGAATGTTCTGGAGGCCCCTTCGCTTGCCAGTTCCATAGGAGGCCTAAGTTATTTTTCTTTTATCATTACTCGACTTGGGTTGTGCAGAAGAAAGTCTAAGTGAATGTGTGTCTGAGTAAAGAGCTGAGAAGGGTTCCTCCACGGTTCTCTAGGAAATAGCCTCAGCCCTGCTAGAAATTGGAAATAGACGTGTTTTTAAGCTATGCACTATTGGGTGTTTTTTTGTTTTTTGTTTTTTTTACATTCATTTATGCATTAGTATGGTTCTATGAGAGCTGCCTATGGAAGTAACACAAATGTCTCCCTAGATACCTGGATGGTTACCTAAACCAGCTTCCCTGTTAGCTTCTTTCATAGGCTTTTACAAACTCAAAAGTCTTGAGATTGTGAAAACCTGGTACCCTCTAGAAGCAAGAGGGCAACACATTTAGGCTTTCCTCTAAATCACTTGTATAATGAGTGCCTTCACAGCTTAGCCCCAAAGTGCTACTTATAGTTCCCAAGTTTTTTTTCTAGTTAAACCATATTTGGCTCAGGCCCCTTGGACATGTGATATCAGACATCTTCAGCCACATGAGACCAACCAGTCCTGAAAAATCTTAATAAAAAGTGATTCTACTTTTCTAAGTTCACAGAGACCAGACCAGATGAATATAGCCAGAAAAAAAAATCAAGATGCTGTCTTTCGTTGGCAGTCTCATGAGACACTTTAAGAAGAGTCCATGCTCCAGGATGCAGTGTGCAACCTGCACTGTTTTGGCGGCAGATGCACTGTGGCAAGAAGCCACAGAGGCTGGCGCAGGCCCATCTTTACTGGTGCTTTTTCAGATGAACACACTGGGCTTGGTTTTTGTTCTTCCTTCCTATTCGGAGCTTTTCGCTTTAAGAATAAGTAACAACTTCAGCTTGCCTTTAGCCTGCCTAGACCATCTCACCTTACCTGTCTCCCAGCCTCCACCTGCATTCAGCGAAGGACATGAAATGACATAGTGCCTGCGATCTGGACCGTTTCTGGGGTCTCTCACCCATCTGAGGGGACAGTGCCGTTACTACTGTCCTCCATGCCTTCAGCAGCCCCCCAGCTAAGGTACATACCTACCTTCTTGCCCCCACCTCCGACCCTGGCACAGAGGCCCTGTGCTGCTCATGTCTAAAGGGATTGCCTATATTTACTGCCTCAGTGACCTGACCTCTTTCTTCTCATGTGCCAGATGTTAAAGATGAAGGAGGAACACAACACATATTCAAGCCTCAGCTGTTTAAATGTTTTTATTGGGCCTCTCTTTTCTGGTTTATTTATTACTAGACTGGCAAAGCCTAACTCCTTATGTTTTTATGGGAAGTATGCATATTTTATAAAACAGTTGTGTCTAACCCACATTTGGCTGTTTGTTGCCTCAAAAAAAATTGCAGCTGTTGGAACTTTTCCTCATTTGTCTCTTAAGTCAAAGGCCATGTTGGAGAGGACAGAGCACAGGACAGCCTTGATAGACTGTAATTACTGTACAAATATTTTAATAGCATAAAATAAGTATATTCCTTTTATTTTGAAACAAAATGATCAGACACTGCCTTTCATGTGTTTGTTGCCTGTGGCACTCTTTTTAAAAAAGACTGTTACATATTAAATAGTGTACATATATATAAATATTACCTCTTGCTGTACAGTTGTGATAGACCAGACTGAAAATTTTATTTTTTGTGTGCTTTTTATAAAAAAATTAATACACTAAAGAGAATCTTGCTGATGTGATTGTAATGTACCTATGTAACTTATTTACTTTTGAATGTTCTGTATCTTAAGACCTTTTATTAAATAAGGTTTTAAAAAATTCATTGTTGAATGCTATATTCTTATAGGGGTGTTTTTACTAGCTGGGATTGACAAGGGAATTTACCCCACCGTTTCTGGGGCTTAAGCATTTTATTTTGTTATCATATATACTCAATAAGGGAACGAAAGTGTTTGCAGTTTGCCTGGCTACAAAGAAGTAGTAACAGGGTTTTGTTTTTTATATACAAAATTTAGACAAGAAAGCATAGTCTCTCACAGGAGCCTATAGATGTCATTCTCCTGCTTTCATGGGGAAGAGCAGAGTCTCCGCAGAGTGTGATCGGATGGTACACAGAAGTCAGAGCGCCGGGTGTTTCCATAGGCACAGACGGGATGAGCATCTTGAGACAAGTCTGTCATGGTGGATGCATATGAATAACGCCAACTTAAATTCACAGCAAGATTAGATTTAAAAACAAAAAGATGCTTACCCTGTCTCGAAAAAAAAAGATGCTTAACAATATTGTTAAGAAAGAATCTAGGAAATACAGGGGGCGGGGGAAGAAATGCGCCATCACAGAATAGACGCCTCAAACCCCTCGGTACCATAGCAACCGCAAGATCCTCTGGAGCCCGCGCATCTCGCGTCGTCATGGACACGGTTGCCACGGCGACACTGGCGCGGACCGGTCCCGCCCTGCACTGCAGCTGCGCGGCGGCAGCCGTTGCGGGGAGCGCGCTGCTATAGAAGCTGAGCAGAGCTGTCTCCAGCCGGCCTCTAGGCTTCCGCGCCTCCTGCGGCCTCGGTCCCAGATATTCACAAGCTGCTGCAGCCGCCGGACCTGAGACCGCCTCTCCCCGCGTCTTCCAAGTCACTGCCTCGCGCGACCCTCTGCCCGCGCCTACCACCGGCCGGCCCGGGAGCGGCAGGAGGAGCTGCCACGCCCCGCGACCGCACCCAGCCGTCTACCGCTCGGAGCCCACCGCCTTCCACCAGCCTTGTTTCTCCGCTCCACGCGGTGACGCCACGCACAGCTGCAGCCAGCCCACGCCTGCTCGGACCAAAGAGGGCAACATTCGCGTGACAGGCGGAGGGACCCCCGAAGCTGCCGGCGCTCATTTTGGGATCCAGAAGGGACAAGACAGGACTTTGGTGTCATTTGGTAATTGTGGTTGCTTGAAGCTTGTCTCCTCCTGGCCTACCCGGGGGAGGGAGGCATGTTGAATTGTCCTAGGTCCTATAGCACTGTGAGCCAGTTCAAGCGGTGTTTATAGAACTGGCACCTTTAGTAGAAATGGCTATGACACTATTGGAAGACTGGTGCAGGGGAATGGACGTGAACTCTCAGCGAGCTCTGCTGGTCTGGGGGATCCCTGTGAACTGTGATGAGGCTGAAATCGAAGAGACCCTCCACGCTGCGATGCCCCAGGTGCCCTATCGAGTACTGGGGAGAATGTTCTGGAGGGAAGAAAATGCAAAAGCAGCCTTGTTAGAGCTCACCGGGGCAGTGGATTACTCCCTGATCCCTAGAGAGATGCCAGGGAAAGGGGGGCTCTGGAAAGTGCTGTTTAAGCCCCCCACTTCCGATGCTGAGTTTTTGGAAAGGTTGCACCTCTTTCTAGCTAGGGAAGGGTGGACCGTGCAAGATGTTGCTCGTGTGCTTGGGTTTCAGAACCCTGCTCCCGCTCCAGGCCCAGAAATGCCAGCAGAGATGCTCAACTATATTTTGGATAATGTTATTCAACCTCTTGTTGAGTCCGTGTGGTATAAGAAGCTGACGCTGTTCTCTGGGAGGGACATTCCCGGGCCTGGCGAGGAGACCTTTGATGCCTGGCTGGAGCACTCTAAGGAGGTCATAGAAGAATGGCAGGTGTCTGATGTGGAAAAGAGACGGCGGTTGATGGAGAGTTTGAAAGGCCCTGCCGCTGATGTCATTCGCATCCTCAAGACCAACAACCCTGCCGTAACCACCGCAGAATGCCTGAAGGCTCTGGAGCAGGTATTTGGGAGCGTGGAGACCTCTAGAGATACACAGGTCAGATTTCTGAACACTTACCAGAACCCAGGAGAAAAGTTGTCTTCTTATGTCATTCGCCTGGAGCCTCTGCTGCAGAAGGTAGTGGAAAAGGGGGCCATTGATAAAGATAACGTGAACCAGGCTCGCCTGGAGCAGGTCATTGCCGGGGCCAACCACAGTGGGGCCATCCGAAGGCAGTTGTGGCTGACAGGGGCTGCCGACCGACCTGCACCCAACCTCTTCCAGTTGCTGGTGCAGATTCGAGAGGAGGAAGCCAAAGAGGAGGAGGAAGAGGCTGAGGCGGCCCTCTTGCAGCTAGGCCTGGAGGGGCATTTCTGAGTCCCTGGATTGGCCTGGCTGCTTTTGTTATCCCTGTGCGGTTTTACAAGCCTGCCTCCATAGTAAAGACCTAAGCTCCTGTTTTTGTTTTGTTTTCTGAGGGATGGGCCAGGGGAGTTGGACCTGCATATTCGTCTCACAGTCACAGAACTAACTGTGTGATTGGCAGGAGCTGTAATGGTAGAGGTGGGTCGGATGCTTGACAGGAGCCCTCCTGGTGAAGGCTTTGACAGCTGTGAAAAAATGTGAAGCTGCAACACTTCCTGTCAAGATGCTTGTGAAATTGCAAGTTCGGATGCTTAGTGCAAGCCTGCCTCTCAGGCTGTAGGGCACAAACTGTTTTATTTGTTATTAATATTGTGGATAGTTTTACTGTACATTGTCCCTAATTTATATAGCTGGAAGGAAAGTGAGCCTACTAGATGATACTACTCATTTGGAAAATTCAGATTTCTAATTTCTCACGGCTCAACATCAGAATCAGTTTACCTGCTCAGTGTTCTAGGACTGAAAATGGCGTGTTGAAAAAATGCGCTTTATGGAGCCGCACAGTCAACTTTTCATGGTGTAAAATACAGACAGATCATAGTGGGAACCTCCATGAACAAGCTAAGTTCCCCCCACTTGAAATATTTGTCATTTATTAGTTATTGGTCATGTTGATGTTAAGTGTTCTAAATTTGAAGTTATCAAATAGATGTATACAAATAAAAATTTGAAAATTCTCACCTTGCTTTTCCTGACATGTATAAAAATTTTCAGTGTAATTCAGCTCTGCCCATTTTTCTATTACAAAGATTTTTGCTCATGTCAAAAAAAATTTTATCCCCCTTGCTATGAGCTTAAATCGCAACATCATCTACACATTCTTGTGTTGCTAGTTCCTTGGTTTTCTTTTTCGTTCTGTAGCTGGGACTGGCTTGGAATTCACTCTGTAGCCCAGGCTGGCCTCAAACTTGTAGCAAGCCTCCTGCCTCCGGCCTCGGCAATGCCAGGGTTACAGGTATGAGGACCACACCCAACTATTTTCTTAGATACAGGCTCACTTTGCAGCACAGGCTAGTCTTGAACTTGGGGTCTCCCTGCCTCCTCCTCCCGGGGCTGTCACATCCAGCCTTTGCAGTACCTTTTAGGGGGCTCAGTTTCACATGACTTCCTCGAGGCAAGTGATGATGGTTGAAGAGGTGAAAATATATTTCTATGAAATTTGACAGAAATTTGAAATGGGGCTTAGGTTTCTAGCAGCCTTTTACACTTTGTGACTTAACGTTAAGGCCTTGTTTCAGTGAATACGGCCGAGTCACTCATGTGCAAAGTGAGGATTTGCTTCACTGCGGTCATTGTATACCAGGATGAGAAAACGGAATGGCTTAACACAGTCTTGACTCTACAGATCCTGAGTGTCATAAATCTGGAAGTGCGGCCACACTTTCTCTTAGGGTTTAGGAGTGGAGCAGGTGTAACACTATAAACCACATAAACGACTGTCTGTCCCTGAGGCTTTGCTGGGATAACTCAAGCAGAGAATGGGAATTAAAAAAAAAGTGTGTGTATGTATGTGGCTATGCATGCCACGGTATGCATGTGGAGGTCAGAGGACAACTTGCAGGAATCCATTATCCCCTACCATGTGGGTCCCTCAACATAAGATTCTATTTCTTAAACTTTTATACGTGCACACACGTTGCTATCATGTGCTAACCAACCACACTCCCAACTCCTACACTTAGATATACATTCTTAAAAAGAAACATGGATTCTGCATGCCTCATGTTGTCAGCATCCTTGGTTTCACATAGGGACAGAGTACCCATTTTGTGGGTGGGCACCTACATGTGGAGGACGTAGGACAACATGTAGGAGTCAGTTCCCTCCACCATGTAGATCTGAGGGATCAAACTCAGGTTGGCAGCCTTGGTGGTAAATGCATTTACCTGTTGTGCCATCTCACCAGCCCACCTCATGCTGCCAACGGAACCTCAATCAATGGTCGCTACATCATTTTATTCAGTAGCAAGGACTGAATCTAAGATCTCGTATGCTGGCCAAGCACTCTACCGCTGTGCTACAGCCCCATCCATTTATTATAAAAACAAAGTTTTACATTGTATAGAGGAAGCTAGTGTCCTATGACTTGCTATGTAGCTGAGGCTGACTTTGAACTTAGAATCTCCTGTCTCATCCTTTTTAGTGCTGGGATCATAGGCGTGTACCACCATGCTTAGCCTATACTTTCTTTTTATAGCTGAAGAATTGATTACATCCTATGAGGAAAGGTATCTTTGCCATGTAACTATATATAACATCTGTGCATATCCACATGAGCATACATCCACGGTTAATACAACACATAAAGCAATGTCAGGATCATAGATGCTCATATCCCCCGCCTCTTTCTGAGCTGAGATTTGTCTGTAGCATAGACTATCCTTGAACTCCCGCTTCAGTCACCACACCCTTGAGCTAGGAAAAACAGTGAATTCAAAGTAACCATGACCTGATTTGAGGTTTTCTCGCTATATGCTCAGGAATTTTTAAATTCTGCTTTTTTCAGAAAGGTATAGTCAAAGAACTGTGGGATAGTAGAAACGGCATGGAAGTTCTATTCTGTAACAAAATTATGTTTTGGCTGATGGCACAGATTATATACTAGCAAAGTGTATGATGTCACCAATACTGCTGGCTTACCCCAATTCTCAGGGGCCTCTCGGCTCACCTTCACTAGGGATGGCCAAGTGCAGGAGGAACTTGCTGTTCCTGGAAGCACTCTTCAGTGGACATGTATTTGTGGAGAGTTAAAGTCGGGAAAGGATGTGTTTACTGGTAGGAAGTGAGAAAGAAATTAGTTCAGCTGGGTGTTGTACACCTTTAATCCTAACACTTGGTAGGTAGGCAGATCTCTTGAGTTTGAGATCAGCCTGGTCTGTACAGTGAATATACATATTCTAAGACACTCAGGACTACTACACACAGATCTTGTTTCAAAAAACAAAAATGAGTTAAATGTCTCCTCACCCCACCCCATTGCTTTCTCTCTCTCCCTTTTCTTTCCTCCCCCACCATCTCTGTCTCTCTCCTCCCTGACCCTGTCACATGTTAATCAGATATCATGGGAGTCACTCTGTTAACTCAAAACACAATAACCAAAGGAGGTTTTTTTTTATAAAATAACATGATTTATTACTATTTTAAAACAAGTTTCACAAAATAACATTCAGAAACTCAATATTACTAAATAATTTAACACACAAAGTTTAGTCATAAGGTCATGCTACAAAAGTCCTGTGTAGAAAAGACTATTACCAAAGCAGTACAGATATTCAAATCTTCTTCAGAATGAACATGGTTCTAGAAGCCAAAGATTTGAGAATGATGCTCCTGGCCATTACGGGCAACCTGGGAGAAGCAGCTGGATTGTGTATTGTCTTCTGCTCTTTACTCACCGGCCATTGACAGGAGTGGTCCTACTGGGCGGCAGCATGGCAGTGCTCTCCTCCCACAGGGTCTCCCAGTGATCCAGAAGCTAAACTCCTACCATGTAATGTAGTCAACACCAACATGAATTTTTAAAATCTAGATAGGGGCTGGGCACGGTGGCACAAGCCTTTAACTCCAGCACTGGCAGAGGCAGGCAGATCTGAGTTCAAGGGCAGCCTGGTCCTCAGAGTGAGTTCCAGGACAGCCAGGGAAACTCTGCCTCGAAAAACCAAAAGAAAAAAGAAACTTAGATATGGAAAGGAAATACCCAGTTTCTATTCTGAATAGGAATGCTATTTTGCACCCTCCCAGAGGGATGACCTTGGACCTAAAGACAGACAGCAATATCAGTGGAGTGGCAAGGGCTGGAGTCTGAGTCTGGCCCACCTGTGTGCAGCTGGCTCGCACCCACCTCCCCTCTGGAAGTAGTTTCACCATCAGCCACACTCAGTTTTAAAGTGCAAATCTACTAGAAAAATAGTTTATTTTCTCTATCTCCTTGCTAAATTTGTTAGATCATAATTTGGTTGTCTCTCTCATCTGCCCAATATGGGAAATTAATGAGAATATGATTACATTTTCTCCACGTGTCAAGTGAACCAACTTATATCAGCTAGAAGTCTTGTTTTTCTTTTCGGTTTCCTTTCTTACCACTCATGATGAATAAAGGCAGGGATAGATACATAAACACGGGATTCTAAAAGTTTAGTGTTTCTCAATGTTTCTCTAGGTTTTAAAATTTCCCCTTTTCTACTTTTATGGGATGGGTGAGTAAGCCACACTAGGTGTGGATAAAGGAACATGGACAAGTCAGCTGTCGCAAACAGCTCCGACCCAACTCCTTACTCTCAGACCATCGGCTCACACAGAGAGAGTGTGTCCAAGGCTGACTGTGGGGAAGGCTTGCACTCTGGTTTTCTTCTTTTACCGCGGCTTCACCGTTCACAGCCTCTGTGAACTATGAACTACAAGTTCAGTCAGAGACCATGGCTCCTCATGACACTCCCCCATCCACTTTTCAAAATGAATGATGAAATCCAAACTTTCTGGGCTTTTTCATGCTAACCTTAAGGAAAACTTGGGTAAAAGATTCCAATCCTGTTTTCCATGTCCTCATTTCTCAGCCAATGGAAGATTTAGGTCTTATTGTTCCTTATTTTGCTTTCAGACCACTGGCAAAGGTATCAGAAGAAACACCTACTCAACACCTATTTCCACTGCAGAGCAGCATGCAGGGCAGCTCCGGGAAGCGTGCCGAGTTACTGACTAGTTAGGGATGGCATCCTTGTGCCCACAGTTGCATTGGAAATCTGCACCAGCTAACTTCCCTGCATGATCAATTAAACACGACGCTTTCTAGATTAAAAGACACAGTCTACAAAAAATTGTGCATGATGATACATTTTCTAAAGTATATTCCAAATATTACGCTTTAGAGACAGAACAAAATATAAAGTTGGATTTTGTTTTCGGTGAGAGAGATAGGCTAAGTCATCAGTCACCGTCCTAAGATGAGCACCCCCGCTCATCACGTAACTGAAGCTGGAATCCTTCGCACAGAGGTTGACAGAGATTAGAGCGTCCCAGCTGAGTTTCTAGGACTGTGTGGAACATGAAACTGAGCACTACACAAAGGGCACCACTACCATCTCCAGCCACAGTGGTAAAAGATGCTACCTTCTCACCAAAACTCTGGTGGGTCCACTCCAGAGCTAAAGTGGACCACAGTCAGAGGCATGCTGGGACAACAAACACTGCTTCTTACCTAGGGGAGAATTTGGTGCTCTCCCCTTCTCCAGGGGATAGCGCGCAATGTTTGGAGCCATCTTTTGTTGTCATAACTGGAGAGGAGGAGCTACTGGCATCTAGGGTATAGGAGACAGGGCTGGGGCTAAATAGCCTACAACACACAGCCCACAACAGTGAGTTATACAGTCCAAAATGCAAACAGCATGGATGCTGAGCGCCTCTGGTATGGTGAGCAGAGAGCACAAGAGTCTCCCAAGGCCTGGCTAGATAATATGGCCATAGCTCAGAATTAAGAAATACAGAAAGCAGAATTCTGATCTACCAATATCATACCGACTGTGAAAAATTAAAATACTGGGCTGATTTTAGCACTCTCCCATTATAAAAACAGCAGAAGTTCACGTGAATGCAGACAGCATCTACTCCAAGGTGGTCCAGTCTCCAATCTGAATGACATAAGCCAAGAACATCCTATATCAACTACAGTTTTAGCAGTAAAAGAATACTTAAGGAATAATCTGACAGGATATCCTTAATGTTTTCATATATCCAGCCTTCCATTCCATTTCCTAATTGAGTGCATTTGACTTTAATTCCAGAAACAGAGATGCATCAAAATCATTCCAATATTTGTGGATAAGAGCTGAAAATGATGTTTGTGTGAAATGGACAAAGAAAAGCACCTTACATATCTCTGAGAACCACCCCTGATTAAAAGACTTTAAGAAATGGGGGAGTGTTTCCCAATTACAGAATTTGAGAAAAACAAAACAAAAAACCACATAAACTGTAAGTCATTTCACAGATCCAGTATGAAGCCATTCACTTCCCATACTCACTCCCAGGGTACCTTTTAGGAAGTAGAGCCATGCATAGAAACAGTGCAAACTACAGTAACAACAGTATCCCTCTCAGCTTGTGGGCCTTTGGCATCACCAAGGAGAATGTGGCTCACAATAGAAATGTCAATGGTTTTGAATGGTTAAGCCAGGCAAGGTAGTTTCTTCCCATCAGAACAACTTCAAAGAAGTATATAAGGTATTAGACTAGGTATTTCATGAGTATGTCTCCATGAATGTCTGTGTAACTTGTGTGTCTGGTACCCCAGAAGGCCAAAAACAGTGTTAGATCCCCTGGAGTTGTGACCTCCACATGGGTGCTGGGGAGCAAACTCAGGTCCTGAGCAAGTGGTCTCAGCCTCAGCTGTCTCCAGCCCAAGACTAGGCATTCTTGTTTGGATTTAGAGTTAGATGATTGTCAAAGCAGTGGTCCTTCTTGATCATTTTGACTCTTGGAGGAATGAAGTTATTCTTATTGAAATGATAGCTATTAAATTTCTCAAATCAAGACTAATGTAATCATTAAAATAAGGAGAATCATGTGGAGACGGGAACAGGAATTGGGAGCCTCTGTTGAGACTTTAGGCACAATTTGGTAGGGGGTCCTAACTTCTTTTCTGCAGTCAATGCTTCTATCACAACCCACTGAAGACTTCGTCTGGTGTTGATGACGTTTTACATTTTTCAGGATATTTTTCTTACATAAGAAATGATAATCTCCACAGCTAACTATTGCTTTGCAGACTGGAGGCTAGGACACCTCCAGTGATCCATAGGAGACATCTCCAGACATTGCCATTTGCCTGGGATCCATCCCACAACATCTCTCTTCCCTATACACCACTTACATGATACACTTCAAGCTGCTTAACTTAGATCTTCTCAAAAATATATTTTGAAAAACTATTTCATTTATTTAGAGCTACCAAATTCAGTCTTTAAGTTTGTGCCCTTATAGCCATAAAGCAAAGGGCACTGGGAACACTTATGAGGGAAAAGTTTTTACCAATCTTAATGACTACTGCTTTAAACATATGAGAAATTATGTCTTAAAATCTGCATAAGGCAAGGTCCACAAGAGCTGATGTGGTCACATGACTATCAAAGGGGTGATCATGCCAGCTGCATTAGTCACTGATGGGGGTCAGGGGTGTCTGGTTGTACATGACTCCAGTGGGCATCCATGGACCACAACCTAAATTCCAGTATTTCTTTGGAAAAAGAATAAGTAAATATAACAGGAGCTAAGGAGACTCCAAGCCAGTCAGTTTTTCTTTTCTTGCCAGTGTTTCCCATTAGATGCTGGACTCTTGGTTCTAGGTACAGCTGTGTTCTAATAGGAGCACTTCCCATCAGCGTGCTGCCTTCTGAGCCCGTGGGGAGATAGATGCTTTTGTGCTTTGGAGTTATAAGGACATGAACCTTTACAGACTTGAAAGTATACCTTTAAAATGCTTGCCCCCCATACTAAGCAACTGAGAACAGATAACAGATGATCCCCTTTGCTGTAGAAACGACTGGCATGTACATTTTAGGGGACAGGTGGTATGGTCCATAACTGGACACAGCCAGGGATTTGCAGTTTCCGAAGGTGGGCTGCACTGGAGCCGGTGCTGCTGGTCTGAGGGGAAACACTGAACAGGGTTTTACAAGATGGGAGTGAGAGATGTGTTTTATCTTCAGAACTCTGCTCTCACATAATCTTTAAAATAGACAATTATACAAAACATATCTGTTGTTCTCATAACGTTTAAATAAATTAACACAAAGTGTAAAGTACGGCCTTAGTTTTCATCTTCCTCATCCTCCTTAATTACTGGAGTACCTAAAATGAGAAAGAAAATATTATTTCTTGTCTCTTTCTTTTCTGTTTTTTGAGACAGGGGTTCTCTATGCAGTTCTTGGCTGTTCTGGAACTTGCTATGTAGACCAGGCTGGATTTGAACTCAGAGATCCTCCAATCTCCATCTCCAGAGTGCTGGATTTTTGTTGTTGTTTGCTTTTGAGTCAGGATCTCTCTCTCTCTCTCTCTCT
>LOJH01000532.1:0-10387 GCA_001685095.1 Ellobius talpinus | reverse complement strand
CTCTCTCTCTCTCTCTCTCTCTCTCTCTCTCTCTCTCTGTGTGTGTGTGTGAAAGAGAGAAAGAGGGTTCTTCATTAGCCTGGAGTACGGGGACCACAAGCTTATGCTACAAGCACCTAGTTTTTTCACATGGGTTTTGGGGATCAAATGCAAGTCCTTATGTAAGGATTTATACTTGCCTTATATTTGTAAGGCAAGCACGTGACCAACTGAGCCATCACACCAGTCCTTGTTTATTTTCTTGACAATGGTGATGATTATACATGTTGAAACTTGTCAAACTATATACTTTGGATATGTCAAGTTAATTGTGCTAATTATACCCTAATTAAGTTGTTTCTTGTTTTGGGTATAGAAAGCAGATACTTAAGGGCCTCTAATTCCCATCACAAGAACAGAGAACAGTTTTCTTCCTTAGGGAGACATATGAGAATAACCTGTGCATATTTTTTTAACTACATATATCTTCTTAACTCTCCTTAGAGATTCTGCAGGGTTCCTCTGGTGCAGTGGTTCTCAACCTTCCTAATGCTGTGACCCTTTAATACAGTTCCTCATGTTGTGGTGACCCAAACCAGGAAATTATTTTCGTTGCTACTTCATAAGTGTAATTTTGCTGCTGTTATGAATCATAACAAATATTTTTGGAGACACAAGTTTGCCAAGGGGGCTGTGACCCACAGGTTGAGAAGCACTGCTCTAGTGAGCTGAAGCCCCACTTAACAAATGTAGCCACCTGCTGTGGATAAAAGGTTTGACTGTAGAGCATTAGTGGTTATAAAGAAGGGATGAAGAGTCGCAGCCCAGGACTGTGAGAGTGGAGCAGGGTGAAGCAGAGGTGACCTTTATTTTGTGTGACTGTCAGTGTGAGTGCACTGATGAGGACCACATGGAAGTGCGCCTTTGGGACAGCACAGCAGTCGCTGTCACCAGCACTGGGTACTTCCTTCCTCCCATTCAGTCAGTCGGGCTTGTCAGCTATGTGCAGGATTGTTTTAGGAACAGAAATGAAAGCAGAAAGAGACCACAGACTTGCTTTGTCTCTGAAAAATGTCAGAAGGCTGAGAAGAATCTGTTAGTGGGAAGGAGTGTGACGATGCCTCCCAAATTAGGAAGGTACTTCCCAAGGATGGCAGGAGAGAAGTTCTAGAACAGGGGACCCCTGGCCCTGGTTTTCAACACTACTGGATGGAATGAATACCTGTGCTTTCTCTAAGGAGAGAATCCTGTGGTCACCATAGACCTCATTCAAAACCAAAAACCAACCAAGCAAACAGGAAGGCCACTTCCACAACCTAGGTGGACAGCATAACTGTGGCAGGGAATGGTCAGGATGAATCCTACAGGAGTTTCGGGAATGGAGACAATTGATGCTTCTGTTATACTCGTTGGGGACTGCTGACCTACAACTTTTCCTCATGACTTGCTCTATAATGATGGCATCATCCAGAGAGATATTAAGAATGTCTTACTATAGCTGGGCGTGATACCTTTAATCCCAGATCTTGTGAGTTTGGGCCAGCCTGGACTACATCAGGAGTTCTAGACCTGCCTAGACTATATAGTAAGACCCTGCCTCAAAAGACAAACAAAAACCCAATAAACAAAAATGAATGTCATACTAAATTTCTTGATAGCCCAGCTGAATTAAATTGGAAGGTGGAGTTCAAAGCCAAAATAAATTTATACTGAGATATTTTTTCATATGCTTGAGTTTCTGGATTACTTAAATATTTCAAGATAATTACAATGTATTACTTAATACTTTGTGCTAAGGACAATATTTAACAGATTATTTCTCTTAATCCTCATAACAACATTATGATATACCCTTTAATATGATTACTAATGGTATTATTGTCTCTAGCTTTTATACTACAAATGAACAAGCCTTGATAAAATTCATTAGCAAGCATAATTTTTGAGCTGGGCCCAGTCAGTTAGGGATATCTACTGACATAACATGGATTTCAGGGATTGGGAAACTAAAGTCACGGGGGAAAAGTAAGGGGAACAATATAATTCTGATTAAATTGTGAAGGGCAACTATTTGTCATTTATGCCCAACTATCCCACAAAATAACAGTCTTAGAACTTGGGAATAAGCCTAGTTTCTTACAGGATTTAAGCCCAGGGTGATCTTTGTACCAGTCTAAAGTTCCTAGGAGTTTCTCATTATACTTGGCCTAAAACTGGATGATCAAATCACAGAAGAACAGAAATGGCCTTAACAATGAGAGACAACTTCCCTTTTCTCCAGTTTTGCTCTTTCTCATAATCCTATCCAGAATTTCAGGTTTTACACCCAGGAAACACTTCCCAGCTGGCCCAGAGTCACTCACCATCCAGCTTTTTCAGCTTCGGCACTCTCTTGGTTGCTTCATCGATCCAGTTGCCCTCAGCAGAATGCTTCTCCTCCAGCGGATTGCCTACGAACACCAGGTCTTCCAGGCATGGCAGTTCTGCCAGTTTCACGAATTCAGCTGCAAGCACACAGAACACTGTTCATGTTGACAAACTGGGGTCATATTCTTACGGTTTTGGAGACAGAATTCAATCACAGGCTCCATTTGTGACCATGAGGGACTATGGTTTAAGATTTTGAAGAATATGGGAAACTTTATTATATAAAGTCATCATCTGAGGATATTATGGGGGAATGAAGACCTATGTCTTCTACCTTTAATGCTAATCTAATGATGTGATAAACAGAGAAGCGTCAGTGTTGAAAATAACAGTAAATTAATCTCAGAGGTACTGCATCAGTGGAGGATGCACCAGCCTGCCTTTGACTCTGAGTTCTTGAAGCAACTCATTCAAATCCTTATTACAGAACTTACAACAGTTTTAGGAATATTATCTTACTCTCTTCCCCTCTCAGCTGTGAACTGAGCAGCTGGAATAATGTTCACATCCAACATGTTTTTCAAGCATCTGGCATAGTTCATGCTGTATACAGCATGGCATTAGAACATGCTGAAAGAATAACATACAAAAAGAGGCAAAGCAACGTAGGCATCAGTCTTTCACGTTTATTAAATTTAAATGACTTTCTTTAGCTTTGGATAATACACTTTTTCATGGCCAGGACCTATGCAACCATAAACTCAATGTGTATGTGTGTGTGTGTGTATGTGTGTGTGCATGTGTGTGTGCACTCGCATGTACATGTGCATGGATGGATGTGGAGACCCGAGGTTGGTATTTCGGGGTCTTCCTCAAATCCTCTTTACCTTATTTTTTGAGGCAGGGTGGGTCTCTCACTGAACATGGGCTCACTGATCCAGCTTGCCTGACTGTTCACAAGCCCAGGATTCCCTTGCCTCCACCTCCCCACTACCACTTGGATTACAGATGCCTATTGTCTATTCCCAGCTTTTACATGGGTCCTGGGGATCTGAACTCAGGTCCTCATGTTTGTGAGGCATGAAGCCATTTTCCTAGGCCTAAGTAAATAGCTAAATATACACTTCCATATACTTCTTATATTTAAAAATTGGGAATTCCTAGAGTTATTCCCAAAGAAGTTTTTCTCTGCATTTAAAAATAAAGGTTCTTGGGGTTGGAGAGATGGTTCAGAGATTAAAAGCACTGGTTGCTCTTCCAGAGGTCCTGAGTTCAATTCCCAGCAACGACATGGTGGCTCACAACCATCTATGATGAGATCTAGTGCCCTCTTCTGGCCTGCAGGCATACATGCAGGAAGAACACTATACATAATTTAAAAAAATCTTTACAAAAAAAGGTTCCTGTCTTAAGTATTTTCCCTTAATTGGGTGCTTTCTCTTTTTATTAGTGTGTTGTGAGGTAAATCTCACTACCTCAAGCTCTGTCCTGCCTCGGCATCCTGCGTGTGGGGTACATCATGTGCAAGCCCAGCTCTGCTGACTGTTTTCTATGAGCTGAGCAGGACTCAGGAGACTAGCAAGAGCTGCTCTCAGCTTACCCCAGTCTTTTACCAGGTTATTAGACATGTAGAGAATCTTCAGTTTCTTCATCACATGGATCCCTTTCAGCTTCTCAATGAAATTGTAGGAGATCCACAGTTCTTCTAACGTGTCTCCTACTGCTTCCTGGAAAGACAGCATCTGATTGACATTCTCATTTTTTACCCGTTGTGCCTCTTTCCTTACAAACATATGGAATGGCTTCTAAAGAGATCTGAGAGGTGTCTGCCTGCTTGCTGAAGAGCTGACACTCTGGAAGTTCCAGTTCACGAAGGGAACGAAACAGAACATTCCCTACCCTATTAAGTGGCTCTGAACTCTGTTCTCCGATTGCTTCACGAACATTCAAGAATAGCTACTGAAATCACCAAAAGGAGAAGTAATGGCAAGATTCCGTCATTTGAATAGTAGTTTCAAATTACTTTCTTACAGGTTATAATGTTTGGTCCTAAGAAAACTTAAAAGTAGACAAACCAATTTAGTTTCTGTATTATATAAGGCACTATCTCAGATCTCATTTACATTAAGTCCTAGAACTTGCTCCAAAATTCAGACTTTTCCCAAGATTAATTCTTAAAACATTAAGAGAAGTTTACATTCTATGAGCTCACAGATCCAGAACATAGCATGAGCATTTTGCTATTGCTGCCCTTACTCATCTCATTACCCACCCCTCAACCCACATCATCACTGTGTGCATGGGCACCATTCCTGATGAGCTGCACACCTTGTTCTTTGGCCTGGGGATCACCAATTTGACTGGGCTGGCTGGCCAGCAAGCCTCGGGGATCCCATCTCTACGTCCCCATCTCTGGGATTATAATCATATACAATTACTCTTTCTAAGTGGGTTCTGAGGGTCAAACACAACCTTCTTATGCTTGTGGAGCAAACACTTTACCAACTGAGCTATCTCTCCAACCTCATCTTATTTTGATATATGAAATTCAGTTTTAAACACTAAGTCTTTCTATTACGGCATAAAAGTTATATTATACTGCCTCTTAAATGTTAGACAATCACAATTTGCACAAAGATTTTCAGTAGACATTAGACAAATGCAATGATCTTTTCCTTTAAAACAAAGTACTAGGCAGGGCTCACTGTTTCTGCTGTGTGTCTCCCTTGCCTCTTACAATTTACATGCACTCACATGGTTATGTCTGGTGGGCCCAGGTCAAACTCTGGGTAATTGTCCCTTTAAAGACTATGGATCCTTAATGCATTTTCCATAATGGTAAACCAGGGAGGAAAGGTGAGCCCAGGGTAGCCTGTGCTAACTCTACCATCTCAACCCCCATAGCTTATCTAGTTTTAACTTCCCAACAGGAAAACTTTAACCACTCTATCTTGGCACTCCTATATCAGGAAACTGGAACTTAACTAAGTTTTCTAAACTAATGTTCTGACATCTCCCAAAGGATCTAATTACAATATCACACATAACTTTTAGAGCAAAAGAATTAGTCTTCAGATAACTTATATTTCAATCTATACAATTTTACTGCCTTGGATTCCTGTCTTTCTCATGTCTCTGGTTAAGGGTGATGAGGTAGCAGAAAACCACACATTAAATACTGAGAAGACTTGGGCCTCAGCTGAGTTGTAGCCAGGGTGGGACGTGGCTGAGCATGCATCATGCTCCGGGTTCGATCCTCAGTATCCCATTGCGAGTACTGAAACAGAACAACTAAGGGTCTCTTCTTGTGAGAGTATGTTAGAGCTTCTGGGAGTAGGAAGGTTGTATTGGCTGTCGTTTTTCTGATTTTGGACCACACAGTGACAGATCATTACTATTTGATTAGTATAAAGAACTCAGATAATATAATATTGCTAATAAGACTTTAGAAAGCATGATTTCTAAATACTGAGGACTGCTTGTAACTTACTACTCAGGAATACAAAACAAATAGTCCTGCCCCCACCAGGCGGCTCTGGGGCTTACACTGAACCTTACCCATGCAGGTAAGTGCTCTACCACTGAGTTACAGCCCCACCTGAAACAAACAGCCTGTTACCTCATATACCATTACTTATGGAAGAAAAGTTACCCCATCCATTGCAGCAATGAAAATTATAAATTCCCAGGAATACATTTTTGCTCAAGAAATGTAGCAGGTCTTATAGAATGAAAACTTATTTAACTTTATTGAAGAACAACAAAATGCACAAATCTTCCTGTAAAAAAATTTTATTGTTATAAAGCCATCAATTCTTTCAACTCAATCTATTTAATGCATTTCCATTTCAATTTCCAAAGGGATTTATGCTCAGGATTATGACAAAGGGATTCTCAAATTTCTTCAGAGTACACACTCAGGAAAAGTCATAAATATTTTACAAAGGAGAGAGGACTTGTCCTAGTAGATATCCCAAATAATATAAAGCTAAAGAAAAAGAAGGCAGCGGACAGGTAGCAGGACTTTATGAAGGGAATGAGAGGACTCTAGCCAAGTGGGAACTCACTCACATGTCCAAGAGTTTGGTGGGCAGCATTCCCAAACTGTGGGAAGAGGGCTTGAAAAAACACCTCATTTTTATTTATGTGTATAGGTGTTTTGCTGGCATGTGTACCTGTGCACCTAAGCATATAATACTTGCAGCAGACAGAAGAGTGTGTCAGATACCTGGGACTAAAGTTACAGACTGTTGCAAGCTGACATGCGGGAATGGAAATCAAACCTGTGTTCTCTGGAAGAGCAGCCAGTGCTCTTAACCACTGAGCCGTTTCTCCAGTCCCCAAAGAGACGTTTCTGTAAATGGCTAGTCATTTAGAGAAACAGAAAGAAATAATATCTGATCCTTTGATACACATTAAAAAAAACCTCTAGATGGATTAGACAGTGAACTTTATGTATATGGTTTATGTGCACGTGCATGCGTGTGTGTAGAGGTCAGAGGTCAAGTTGAGTGTCTTTCTCTATTAGTCTCCACCTAACTTTTTGAAACAGGGTCTCTCACTAAACCTAGAGCTCACCATTGAGCTAGGCTGGCGAGTGAGTCCTCAGAATCTTCCTGCCTCTATTGCCGAGCTCTCAGACTACAAGTGTGCCCTGCGCCTGGCTTCTTCACAAGCTGGGGTCCAGACTTGGGTCCTTCACTCAGAGCCATCTCCTGGGCTCTGGTATAAATTTCTGAACAGATGTGATGCCTCATGTCTGTATTCCTAGCATTCAGGAGGCTGAGGCAGGAGGACTGCTATAAGTTCAAAGCCAACTTAGGTTACAGAGGTCTTGCCTCAGTTTGCCTCACTGCACTCATTAACACCCGACGCACAGTTATCTTTTAGTATTTCCCATGACAATAAGGTGAGTTCAATATGAACAAAGGCTGTTTTATTTATTTATTTTTTTCTGGTTTTTCTTTTTTTTTAGATTTATTATGTATAATGTTCTTCCTGCATATATGCTTGCAGGCCAGAAGAGGGCGCCAGATCTCATTATGGGGGCTTGTGAGTCACCATGTGGTTGCTGGGAATTGAATTCAGGACCTCTGGAAGAGCAGTTAGTGCTCTTAACCACTGAGCCATTTCTCCAGCCCTTTTTCTGGTTTTTCAAGACAGTGTTTCTCCGTGTAGCCCTGGTTGTCCTAGAACTCACTCTGTAGATTAGGCTGGCCTTGATCTCAGAGATCTGCCTGCCTCTGCTTCCCAAGTGTTAGGATTAAAGGTGTTTGCCACCACACCTGGCTCAAAAAGATTGTTTTAAATTCTGTCACATATCTAGTGTTTAGACCAGTCCCTGATTAAAGCAGGTATTCATAGGGTTAGAGAGGTTAAACCTGTTTAAAAGTATTTGTTCTGTAACTAGCACCCCTACCTGAGGAGCAGTTTGGATCCCAAGACCTACAAACGAAGCCAGGCATCCCTGCAAATGTCCAGATCTGAGGGCAACAGAGAGAGAAGGATCCTTGAGTCTTGCTGGCTTCTTTCTAGTCTAGCTAAATCCAGACTCAAGCTTCATGTTCAAGAAGAAACTTTGCTTCACCAGATATAGGTGGAGAGCAGATGGTTCATCCAGCAACATTTGCTGAGGATCTGAGTTCAATCCCTGGGACCCACATGGTGGAAGAAAGAAGTGACTTGCAAGTTGCCCTCTGACTTTGCCACGTATAACTTTGTATACACACACACACACAGAGAAATGTAGGCCAGTGAGATGACTCAGTAGGTAAAAGGGGTAAAAGGGTTTACTGCCAAGCCTGATAACCTGAGTTTAATCCCAAAGCCCACATGATAGAAGAAGAGACCTGAGTCCCAAACAATCTCCTCTGACCACCATAAGCATGCCATGGTGAACACACATACAAATAAATGTAGGCATTCAGGAAACATGTCAAATGGATTCACTTAATGGATTACATGAAAAAATCTGCATATTAAATTTTAAAAGGAGACAGATCTAGTGAGACAGCTCAGGGCACAAACATGATTTCTTCCCCGTCTGATGACCTGTGTTAAATTCCCAGGACCCAGATGTGGAAGGACTTGATCCCCTCAAGTTGTCTTCCGACATTCACATTCATGCCATGACACAAGCATAAACACACAGACACAAAATAAACATAATGTAAAAATAAAAGAATAAAATAAAGATACAAAGCAGAGTCACAGTACAATTCCACTTTACAAACTCCTCAAGCAGCCAAGCAAACGCGAGCAGTTTTAAACTGTCAGTGGTTTGTTGGTACTTGTCCTATTTGGTTTTATAACTGTAAAGGTTCTGCAATAGAAAACCATTACTTTTATAAGAAAAAAGTATATGCTTTTTAAAAAGTAAAACAATAACCTACCAGTCCATTGAGGTTCTTTATGTTGTTTCTTCCTAAGGACAAAATCCTCAAGTTTTCTGTCGTGGAAAAAAGGCATTTTGTTTATGAGAAATATACATGCAACTATCCTCAGTCTAGTAGAACAATGCCCTAAGAAATGGTATAGAATAAACATCTCTACACAGTGAGTTAAAAAGGCTCTACTACCAAATTGGTAATGGAGCTGGCAAGAGAGCTTAGCGGAAGCTTGCTGCCAAGTTTGATGAATTGAGGTCACTGCTCAGGACCCATACTGGAGTGGACCCCACAAGCAGTTCCTCTCACCGCCACAGTCATGCAGGTTACTTCAGTTATAGAGGAATCAAGGAGAGGAAAAACCCACCTTAGACACAAGTCTAGTAGTAGCTAACATGTCCCCTGAACATTCAATGGCAGTGAAGGATGGGGGTGCAGAGTGGACTGGGATGGACACTATGGATAGGATATGAGACATCCCCCTAAAAGGCTCATTGGTTCCAAATACAACAGTGTTCAAAGGTGGAACTTTAGGGAACTGACTGGGGCATGATGGATTTGATCTCATTAATAGATTAATTCATTGATGGACTCATAATACGTGGCATTAATGGGAAGTGGCGGGAAATAGGAAGTGGGGACCAAGGGGAAGAAGCAGGCCAATGTGGGCACACCCTGGGAGATATGCCTTGTTCCTGGCCCCTTCCTCTCTCTCTTTTGGGAAGCACAACCAACTTTCCTCTGCAGTGACATTCTGCCTCGGTGTCCACCTTGCCTCAGGCCCAAAGCAACAATCTAGATGAGCTTGACTGAAAATTCTGAAACCATTAGCCACAAAAATTCCTCCTTGCTACAGTTTCTCTTGGCATTCACCATGGGGTAAAAAGTCTGACCGACATGAAGATAGGAAAGCTTCCAGGCTGCAGTGATTCCTCTGGAGGGCTCCAAAGAACAAAACATGTTTCCAGTTATAACCATTGCTAATCTTTACTGGGTTGCTTTGTTTTGTTTTTAGTGCTGGAGATTGAACCTAGGGCTTTACGTATGTCAGGCCAGCATTTCACCATTGAAGTTCACCACCAGACTCCTCCCATTCTGAAGCAAGGTTTCATTCTGTAGCCCAGGCTGGCCTAGAATTTATTATGTAGCCTAGGCTGGCCTTGAACTTGCAGTAATCATTCTGCCTGAGCCTCCCAAGTACTGAGATTGTAGGTATGCACCACTATGCCTAGCTTCAGTCCTTCCCCCTTTAAAAAAGGTTCTATTCTTGTGACAATGTCCTGCAAAGGTTGCTTATGCTGGCCTCAAACTCAAAACTCCTTCCTCAGTCTCCCAAATAGCTCAAATTCTATTGTACACTACCACACATAGCTTTAGTCTTCACTGTAGATATATCATATACAATTCTATACTTTATATATATTGACTCACTTGACATTTAACTGTATTAGTAGGTGAATGTTATTAAAATCTAAGATAAATTATTATAAACATTCTCAAGGTTATGATCAGGATGGCGGAGCTCTGGGAAGTCCTAGAAAGGAGAGGGCATTTAAATGTGGCATTCTTAATCCTGACCTTAATTTCTTTTTTTTTTAGATTGTATACAACATTCTGCCTCCATGTATGCCCGCCCACCAGAAGAGGGCGCCAGA
>LOJH01000531.1:30739-60559 GCA_001685095.1 Ellobius talpinus | reverse complement strand
GGGTGTAGATGGTGCCCACTGTCCAGGACTCCCAAAACCAGGCATCATCCCAGCTGTATCACCTGGAGGGATGCCTCTTCCAGGAACAGACTATATCCCATGTGGAGTGAAACACATGTCCCCTCTCCTCCCCTCTCCTCTCCTCTGCCCTCCTCTCCCTCCCCCTCCTCTTCATCCCTTTCTCTCTGCTCTCTCATTCTCTCTTCCCCTTCTTACTCCCCCGTTTTGGCATAAAAGGAAATAATGGGCAGTCTTCATCTGTTCTCCAGGCTAGCCCAGTACTTCTGGCCTCAAGCAATCCCTGTTTTAGCCTTCCAAATATCTGGGGCCACTGAAGCTGGCTTGAATGTCCCTCCTTGATCATGGCTCACTGCTTCACAGAAAAGTGCCCAGCAGAGATGTGTCTGCAATGCCCAACACTGCAGGGTGATGGGCCTCATTGGTGTATACTCTCACCCTGGCCTTTCTTCATTCATCCTCAGCCCTCCTGAGCCACAGGCTGACAAGCTTAGCACATCCCCTCTGTAGTTCACAGTCCAGCCAATCTAGTGTTCAGATGCAGACGAAGCCTCTCAAGGCCAAGCACAGCCCCCTTATCCAGACACACGTGGAGGGTCTCTATGATGTGTCGAGCCCTGTGCAGTGGCAGTCAGTGCTCTGCTGCCCTGTGACTTCCCCACTAAGATACTGCCGCACCAAGTCCTCAAGTTCCATGCTAAGACCTCAGTCTTGTCTACTCCACAGTGTCCCCCATTTCTCCACATCCTCTGTGCTACAGGCGCCATCTCTCATAGCACCTGAGTACCGATGACAGTGTGCTGAGCAAATACCATGGATACTTGCCTGAACAGATAAGACAGAGTGCACAGAGATGCTGGGTACCACTCTGACTTCTCAGGTGGATGCACATGGCCTGTTGCAGGGTGTTCGTGGGCTACGTGGACGAGTCAGGATTCAAAACCATGATAAAAGGCAGGGTGTAGGACCAAACATTTATGAATGTCTGTCCCCCGGGAACCCTACTGAAGCCACGTCACAGGTGCAGAGCTCACAGTATTCAGAGGGATTCACTTTCCAGTGCCCCTTATCTTGATGAGGATGCTGAGTCCAGCACTGGCAGGTGGCTCACTGCCTAGATGTATCACGAGTGTCAGCCTGGTGACCAACCTCACACAGGAAACAACAGGCTCCCTACAAATGGAGAATTTCACCTTCACTTTTGGGACAAGGTTCAAGTTACTTTCATTTTGCAGTTGGAGACTCCTGCCCAGAAAAGTAAGGCAACCTGCCCAAGTCCATCAGGGAACCTCCCCAACAATTAAACCCAGGTCATCATAACCACCTGACCTGCTCCACTATCAATGCTGAAATTAAAAGATAACACACAACAAAGGGGGCAGGGTTAAAGACACAGAATCACTTTGGACAATGCGCTCCCGTGATGTGCTTCCATAGAGGATCACAGCCTGACCTGTGTGCAGGGTATCATTCAGTAGAGTCCAACTATTGTGACTGGCGGTCCCAGGGAACCCCTGTTCTACTGAAGGTGGTATAGCCAACAACCCAGTGAGAATGTCTTTCATCTAGTATGTGCTACCAATGCTGAAACACATGCCCAGGACTGAGTCTGATGCATGCTTCTAAGAGGCTGAAGCCAGAGGCTATCCTTCCATGGACTATTCCTCTTTTGGGGGAGGGGATTTCTGCCAATGGTGCCTTCTTCCCTGGTCCTTGCACTATGGGCTAGGTCCTGTACTCCCTGCCCCCTGACCCTGACAGCTTCATTAGTACATCGGCCCTCCCCTGCACTCTGCAATGTAGCCAGCTCTAAGATGGCAATAGAAAGACAATTCTAACACAAGCCTTTCCATATGCTTATTAAGCAGCAAGACACAACAGGGCATGAATTATTACGCAATAACTCGTGCCTGGAAGCAATTTCAGACGCAGAAGTCGGCGGATTCATCATTATCATATATTCGGCTCTATTTTTCTTTTCCACGCTATAAAAAATCATGTCTAAGTCTCCTAAAACCATCATAGTTACATCAAAAAGTGGATTGGGCTATCAACTTCGACAGTTTAAGATAAGCCAGGCGCTGAGCAGGAAAAAAACTCTTAAGAACTCTTTACTTAAGTTTGGGTTCTGTTGCTGGGAGATGATGATAAATGTGTGACTTCTTACTCCTGCTTTAAAAAAATACAGCAAAAAAGGAAGTTCCCAGTTTAGGAGCCAGGTATCCACCCAAGATGCCACTGCCCACACGCTGATGCCTGCACGAAAGACAAGCAGCACATGGCAGGGCAGGACTATGGTAAAGAGGGAGGCCATTCTCCCAGGGATGAGAAAGTGAGGAGCCAGCCTCAGTCACACAGCTGCTATAATGGATGGATTGGCATGGGATGGCTCAATGCTATCCCATGTCCTCACAGGAATATGGACATGGCACCTTGCCATCCCTAATGAAGAACGGAGAGCGGTGACAGGCTGCAGAGTCCCTTAAAGAGACTTGAGGGAAAAGATGGGATTCTGTGGCCACCCATTCCTGGGACATTAACGATGGCCTCGGGCCAGCCGGAGGGAGGTGCCACCAGCAGCCTGAGGTATCTCATTACAATAGAAACCCAGCTGTAGGCTCTGGCTCAGGGCCCAGCTGTGGGACTCATTAGTTACAGCGGAGGAAACAGCGATGCTGGAGACATTTGAGTTCGAGGTCCCACCCGCCCTGTGGAGAAGATTCACATCTCTGATATCCCCACAGGACTACAGGACAAGGCCAGCACCACCTGGTGGGGACAAGTGAGGTGGTTAGAGCCTCAGCTGAGATGGGCTGCTTTGATGCAATCGGCTGGTTGCCTTCCCTTCTGAATCTTCTCAGCACTATCTCTCCAATACTCTCCTCAGTTTCCACCCCAGTCCCCACCCCAGCGCCTACCTCAGTATCCACCCCCAGGGCCTACATACCTCACCATCTACCCAGATCTTTACCCCAGCATGGAGTCCCAGTGCCTACTCAGATATTTACCCTAATACCCAGCCCAATACCTGCCTAGATATCCATCCCAGTACTTACCTGAACATCTACACCAGTACTCACCCTAATAACCACCTCAGTGCCTACTATAATACCTATACCCCAATCCCTATTCTCATATACCCCAAATACTCACTTCAGTACCTACCTGATATCTACCCAAAAACCCATCCTAATGTACCCAGTGCCCAGGACCTACCCAAGTATCTACCTCAGAACCCACTCTAATGTACCCCCAGTACCCTCCCTTGCACCTACTCTAATACTTACACCCCAGTATCTGTCCTAGTACAGTGCCGCAGTATCTACCCCACCCATAACCTGCCCAGTGCCCCCTGAGTCCTCACAAGGCCAGCAGTCAGGACATGGGAAGGTACTGCGCCTTAGGATCCAGCAGGCTCTCTCTAGCTGTTCTGTGCCCCTCCAGATTCTGACTTAGCTGACCCCAAACCTCTGGATCTCCACCTGCAAAGACTGGAAGACTGCTGGCAAGAACCCCCAGAGCCTAACAGGAACCAGCAGGAACCAGGAAATGTCCTTCAGATGAACACGGCAGGAATTCCATCATCAGAGCCTCAAGCACACACCCATCCTGAACAGCACTGAAACAGTGCTGGGTGACGGGATTTGTGTGCTTGTTGGTACTCCAAGAGTGCAGAGCACCAGAGGGAACTCATTATGCACAGTGTCACTTGTCACAGCAAGTCGGCATGGATCACCAGGCTGAACTGTCACATATCAGGAGAGGCATGTGGAACTTTGTACGCTCTGCTCAGTTCTTCGGCAAACCTAAAGAATATCTACCACTAATTAAGAATCGGGTAGCCTCTCCACGCACAAAATGAGCCTTAACAACCTGCAATTTATGTGGGGAGAAACTGAGACTCAGATAAAGGCCCTTGTCCCAGATACCGCAGTCAGCAACACGCTTTCACAAGTCAAGTCCAACGATCAAAACTGAGGACCCTGGAGCCGTTGCTGTGCTTAGGGGTCAGCTCCAGCCCAACATCCCCAAATGTCCCTTGGCTGGCCCTCCTCAGGCTGAAATTGTAGCCCCGATGCAGATGGGCTGGAGGTGGGGTGATTTGCCCAAGTGCTCCTAGCTCCAGCTCTCTGTAATTGGCCTGGAAGGCTTTTAACAATTGCTGATAGCTGCAGACCTCGAGAGCAGCTCTGCTATTTTCTGCATCAAAGCAGCGCCCATGCCAGCCCAGCAAGTGCAGCCCCTCCACTCTGAGACCATGGTGGGGGCTGGTGGGTGTCCCGACAAACACATGCTCGGTCACACACAGCTATGTGCACAGGACTGGGGTGGAATGGGGGCGGGGTCTACATTGACCTTGAGGGGCTGTGGCCAAAACAGGGCCTGTGTGGTATTTGTGTCAAAGGGCACATCCCCCACCAAAGCCATTCCTTAGCAGGCTGCAAGGCATTGCACCAAGAAACTGCCAGGCGTGAGCAGGAGGGACTAAGAATTATGGCTTTGCCTGGTCTTAAATCACAGAGTGGTGACAGGCATCCCAACAGTGATCCATGAGCAGCGGCACAGGTCTGCACGGTTAATCTGTGTGAGTTGGTGACCTGGATGGGGCCAGGGTCCCATCCCCCCACCCTCCCGGCTACTTGCTGAGCCTCTGCTGGAGCTGTAGGACCAGCTTTGCTGGGGAAAGAACTAAGACAGGGCTGTCCCTTCTGTGATGACCTCATGCTACTTTCTTTGCGGTGAAAGCCAACAACCAGAAGTTGATGCTGAGGCCTAGGAAATCAACATTGGTCCATCCTGACAGCTCTGCCTATGGGGACACTGAAGCTGATCAGGTAGGGGGCTCCTGATGGGCAGGCAGTGTGGTACTCTATGGTCAAGGTGCTCGCTTAGGTGGTTTCACTATGCCTGGCACATCCAGAGTCTTCACCCAGAAGCCAGCGTGCATCCTGGCCATGTGTTCCTGTCTCAGGCGCTGCTGGCATGTGGGTCTTCTTCAGCACAGGCAAATACCCATGTGAACAGAACAGGGACTATTTCATTTCACAGGTAAAAAGACGCCTCCCATGCAACTCTAAGTTTATCTGCTAGGCAGGATCCAGACCAGCAAAAGGCCAGCCACTTACAAGCTCTGCGCTTCCGCAAGGACTGAGTGCGAGGGCTCTTCAAGAAACAGGGTTTGGGATCTGCTCTTCCTCGATGAAGGTTCCCATCCCTCTTGGGGCACCTCACCAGCTTCCACATATTGAGGAAAGGGGGTCCCCTGGGCATCAACTGTTGCCATCACTTGGTCAGCAAGCCCACCTGTGCATCTTAGAGATGTCTGGAAATGACCTGAAGTGGACGACATGTCCCCTCCCCACCTATGCCCCAAGCAGGCACACCAGATACTGACTCCCTCTCCAGCCACTCTTCTGTCTTGCCTTTCTATCCCTGCTTACTCGAGGAGCCAGACGCCGCACTGGCAATACCCCTCAGTTGGTCAGGTGCCAACTGAGACACGGGTATGCTCTTTAGGTGGCTTTTATCCACCCAACCCAAAGCGGAACACCCAGGCTTCCCAGTCGCTCCTGTAGCCCAACACAGGTCCAAGCTGGTACAGGGTTTGCAAGTCTGTGTATGGCAGCTGTCTCGTTACCTGTGTGCATGGATGATGACCTAGCGCTGATCAGATGAACCCGGAAGGCCATTCAAATCACTCTGTTCCTCACCTTAGCCCTGTTCACTTAAGAGGATATAAAGATCTCTCAAAGCATCCCTGCCATCCCTGCGGGACCTCCTCATTATCAATTGGCACAGCTCAGGATGGTGAGTCTCAGAGGCAGCACTGTCACCCTGGGCCACCTCTGCCCACAGCTGCCCATGTGTCTTTGCACTCCGTGTATCCTCACGCACGGAAGGGAGAGTGTCTGTCCACTCTGAGGGTGACTCACATGTGTGGAAGACTGGGAACTCTGTCCCCACAAACCTGCCATTTGCCTCCCAGCCTCAGCATTCCATCAGGCCTTGCTGAGGCCTATGCTGTCCTCAGTGTCCAGCAGAGCCCACTGTCCCTCAGTCTGGCAGGCGCAGACCAGGAAAGGCATCTGTGAGGAAAGTGTGCACAGGAGCCTCAGGATAGCCCCTCATGGTAGTTTCCATTTGAAACCCTGAAAAGTGTAGTCCTAATGTGGAGAAAGAAATGAAAATCCCATTAAGGGTCATGGGACCCCATATTGCTGCCCTGAAAAGGGAGCTGCCCTCCCCTTTCCCAGCAGAGACCTGACCAGCCAGCCTAAAATCCCTATACACCAGGTCTTGCTCACCCTTCATGCATGCTGGTCCTACTTTCTTCTCTTGCACCTTTGACTAGGGGACTCTGAGCTGGTTCTTGTAGGTACTTCTGACCACTCTTTCGTGAAGGCTGCTGCCCTGCCCTGCATAAGCTTCGGCCCCAGAGATGACAGGCATGTTACACAGCTTGTCTTGCTCTCTTTTCTTAGCATGGAACATCCAACACTCTGGGCAGGGCTGTGTCTGAGGAGGGCTGTCCAAACAGACTGCCTACTGCATGGAGACACCAGCTTTGGGGAAGGTGGGTGGAGGACAGGATGCAGAGGCTCTCGGGTAGAGATGTCTACGATGGGGAGGAGACAGGGAAATCAAGATGCCTTAGGGTCCCTGGGCAGGTGTGGCTACCCTGGTCACTTTAGGAATGTCAGTGCAGTGGGGGAGCCCAGACGTGGATGATAAGAGCCAGTGTGCCTCGAGGAGGCCTTTGGGGGCCTTTGGTACCTTCAGGCCCTCACCTGCAATGGGACTTTCCGCTCCAGATGGGGACCACAGAGTGAAGTGCCCTTGAAAATGACAATCATTGGAGAAAGCAATTTAGACTTTATGAAACTAGATGAAAAAAGTTGGCCTGTCAGGCCTGCTTAGACCTAGCAACTGACCGAATGGATCCCCAGATGTCACACATCACCCTTGCCTTAGCCCTCCTCACCCCTTCTTCTAACACTCAGAGTATGAAGCAGTTTGCTCGTTCAGCTGCTTTCTATACACAGAGGGTATGGGCGGTGTTGGCAGAGGCCACTGGTTCATTTCCCAACCGGCCTGACTCAAAATGATCACACAGAAATCTGTATTAATTGCAATATTGTTTGGCCACTAGCTTAAGCATATTTCTGGCTAACTCTTATATCTTAAATTAACCCATTTTCTAATAATCTGTGTATCATGGCTTACCAGCAAGGTTCCAGTGCATATGTCTCCTGAAAGCGGCTACATGGCTTCTCCCTGACTCTGCCTACTCTCTCTCTAAATCTCTTCCAGCCTGGTTTTACTCTGTTAAGCTATTGGCTGAAAACAGCTTCTTTATTAACCAATGGTAATAAAACATATTCCCAGCATACATCACCTCCCACATCAGGGCAGGACCTGGTGCAATGAGAAGGTTCTGGAGCATTCACAGAAGGCAGGACTCTCCTGTGGCAGGTAGAAAGAAGGGTTCTCAACATCTCCATACAGTTGTGTGCAGAGGCCACAGGGGTCATGGAGACCTCGACTACGGGCGTACACACTTCTTCTCTGGTCATTCCGAAGATATGGGGTCTTTCCTGCTCATCTGCCACTGGCCCTAGACACAGGCATTGCTGTGAGACTTAGTCCTCAGGGAAATGGTCATGGGATCCAGAGGGAAGCTCCAGGAAAATATCCCATAAAGGGCCTAAGGAATTCTTAATGGGGCAGAGAGCCATGGAAGGGAACATGAAGAGGCAACCAATGAGCAGGACCTGATGGGGATATAAAGGAACCATAGCGAGGGAAGGTCAGCAGTGAGGGATGCTGGGCACCTGGGTGTCCATATGAAAGAAGCAGAACTATCCCAGATGGACCCAGGACCTAAATGTAGAACGGTGAGATGTTCAGAAGAAACACAGTTGGTCAGGCAGGTTCAAACCATAAAGGGAAAGGATAAGCAAGCTGGGTTTTATCTTTTTTTTTTCTGTAAGTGATACTGCTCAGCAAGCAACAAGGTGAGGAAAACAGGTTATGTGAAATTACATAGCTGATAAGGGACTTATACCCAAAATAAAGAACTGTCAAAATCAATAGTAATTAAACACACAATTAATTAACAACCAACTGAATTTACAGGCTTTGGTAAGGAGGGCATCAGATGGTTAAGGAGTGAATGAGCTGTGTAGAAGGGGCAAGGTTTGCAGTGTACAAGACTGAAGTGTGGGCTGAGAGCAAGGGAAAGGCTCTCGGTGGAGGGGAACACACGCAGTCTGGAAAGCACTAGGCAGTGCACAAAGTCGCACGCACATCTACCAGGGACCCCGAGATCCACATTTTCTTTGTCTCTTTGAGACAGGGTCTTACCATGCATGCTGGGCTGGCCTTGAACTCACAGCAACCCTCTTGCTTCCAGCTGAGTGCTGGAGCTACAGGTATGTATATCACACGGGAACCCAAAATCTACTTCTAAGTGTCTACTTGAAGCAATACCAGTGAACCTGGAAATGTCAGAAGACAACCAGACCCAGGGCCACAGGGTCACCAGGTAGCCCTCCACCTTAGGGGCTGAACGTGGTGTGCTACCAAACATGGCATAGATTTGGCCATAGGTCCTCAGGTGACCAGTCCCTGCCCAGAAATAAGTGTCTGTTTCCAGGGACCTGTGTACACATTTAAGACAGCTCTACTGTTGATTACCAATCACAAGCCATAGTCATCCTCTGTGGGGAACTTGCAGTTGTTACAGGTCCCCAGAGCAGAGGGTAGCCTATAGGAAGAAACAAGATATCTGGGCTCAGTCACCCAGGCACAATGCTTTGTGACAGTCTCCAAAGACAAAATTCACACAGGCAAGAGGATCCAGATAGTGAGGCCAAGACCTGGGAGCCCAAGACACAGCAGGGAAGCATCTGGTTTGACAATTGTTCTGCATTGTAAAGATCCATCGACTGTGCAGTGAAAGTGACATCACCCAGCAGGGCAGTGAGTATGCCCCCACACACCTTCTGGCCCTGTCTGTGCCCAGGCATGCAGAGCCAGGTCCAGGATGTGACCCCTTAGGCTTGCAATGTGGGCCGTCCAGAGAAAAGCAAGTACTCAAACTTTCCAGGTGTACACAGAGGCCAGGTCAGGGGTTCAAAGTGATGCTGTAGTCTGATGGACAGACCTTGGAACTGAATGGGCCATCCCCCTCCTTCATCCCCTCTCCTGACAGGTAGGAAGAGTAGGGCATCAGGGTTGGGAAACGGTGTCTACTGCTGAGGTGGCTTCTCAGATGTGATCATGTGTCAGACCTACAAGACAAGGCCCCAGGACCTACAGACAGAGCTACAGACAAGAGGGCCCCCTGTGAAACTGAAGGTGGAATGTGCTGCTGGTCAACCATGGTGACTCTACCCATTCCTAACTTCCAACATGACAGAGACCAGCAAAGAGCTAGCTGACCTCAGTTTCATTCTACAAGCAGAAGTAAGGATGTTGCACAGGCTGAGTGACAACTTCACTGTATGTGTCGGACTGTTCTATGTCAACTTGTCAACTTCAAAATCATCTGAGAGGAGGGAGCCTCAATTAAGAAAAGGCCTCCATAAGATCCAGCTGTAGGGCATTTTCTCAATTAGTGATCAATGGAGAGGAGCCCAGCCCACTGGGGGTGGTGCCATCTCTGGACTGGTGGTCCTGGGTTCTATAAGAAAGCAGGCTGAGCAAGCCATGAGCAGCAAGCCAGTAAGCAGCACCCCTCCATGGCCTCTGCTTCAGCTCCTGCCTCCAGGTTCTGATTTCCTTTAATGATGAACAGTGATGTGGAAGTATAAGCCAAGTAAACCTTTTCCTCCCCAACTTGCTTTTTGGTCATGGTGTTTCATCGTGGCAATGGTGATCCTAACTAAGATACTATAACAAACCACCAACAACCCAGGCTCTCAAGGCTGGGCACTCGTCCTTTACACCTGTAGCCAACAGTCCACAACAGCTCTGCCTAAAGGATGGCAGTGTGGGCAAGACACACCTGTCCACAGGTGAGGGATGGCACACCTGTCCACAGGTGAGGGATGGCGCTGTGGGGAGGACATACCTGTTCACAGGTGAGGGATGGCACTGTGGGGAGGGCATACCTGTCCACAGGTGAGGGACAGCACTGTGGGGGAGGACACACCTCTCCACAGGTGAGGGATGGCGCTGTGGGGAGGGCACACCTGTCCACAGGTGAAGGATGGCACTGTGGGGAGGACACACTTGTCCACAGGTGAGGGATGGCACTGTGGGGAAGACACACCAGTCCACGGGTGAGGGATAGCGATGTGGGGAGGGCACACCTATTCACAGGTGAGGGATGGCGCTGTGGGGAGGACACACTTGTTCACAGGTGAGGGATGGCGCTGTGGAGAGGGCACACCTGTTCACGGGTGAGGAATGGTGCTGTGGGGAGGACACACCTGTTCACAGGTGAGGAATGGTGCTGTGGGGAGGACACACCTGTTCACAGGTGAAGGATGGCACTGTGGGGAGGACACACCTGCCCATAGGTGAGGGATGGCACTGTGGGGAGGACATACCTGTCCACGGGTGAGGGATGGCGCTGTGGGGAGGGCACACCTGTCCACTGTACTCATTCTTTCCAAGTTGTTTTAGAGAAAACAAAGAGCCTATGATGTCCTCAGTGAGGCAGAGCCTGAAAGGAGGAAGGAGGCTATATACATCGCTATGTACTTTATTTCAGTGAGAATAGCAAGGTGGAAACGCACTCATGAAGAGTTAAACTCCCAACACCCTTAAAACAGAAAACAGGAACTGAGCCGAGATTGGGCTACCGTCAATTCACAGAGCAACATAGGAATGTCCAGCATGGCTCCCTTCCGTACTGGGCACTGTGCTGACAGCTTCAGACGAGCTTCTGGCAGAAGCTCCCACATCCCTCAGAGCTCCTACAGAAGCAATGTTGCTTACCCAGGAGGCAGCAGTCCGCAAAGGGAACTGCCTCATGGCTGCAGAACCTGAGACCCTGCCAAGTGCCAACCAGCAGTGCCGGGACTAAAGCAGGATGTGGTACTTCAGCGCCCTGGGGACTCTGTTGATAACTAGCCTCCCGTCGTAACTCAGGGAAGCAAACAGCCATGGGTCAGCCGAGGCCCAATCCACAGCATACACGCTGTCCTCGTGCTCCTCATAGGTGGCGATGACGTTGTCCTGCAGGGGTTCCTTACTCCTACAGCCCAAGAGACAGAAAACCATGTGAGGCACAGAGGATGTGAGAGTTTACGGAGGAAAACGAGGCAGAAACAACATGCAGCTGAAGCCCAGGAGACGGCATCACAGCTATGGGGATAAGACACAACCTGTGGATTATAGACATCCTGAGTGTCTAGCAATGCCTTATCCCCCACCCTTGGCACCATGAGTTCCTGGGGTGATCACCTATCTGGCGTATTACGAGGGCCCTGTCTAGAGACAAGAATACTATGCCTAACAGAGTATAACAGCAAAGCTGCTAGTGTGTGAGCCAAATGGACACCGGAAGCAGCCAGGCTAGCCTCTCTGCTGCACAGAGCAGCCAGAGTCTGGCTACAAAAGGCTCTGTTCAGGTTCTCTGTTCAAGTGTGTAGCCTTCCTGGCTCTGGTATTGGGTGAGGCAACACCCTCTCCCCATGTCCTTAGACATGAGCCCAAGCGGTCCTGACAGAGAAGCTCAGGGCTATGAGCATGTGGCACGCATTCCCAAGGAGCGGGCCTCCTGGCCTGCCTCAGGTCTGGAAACCCATGTGCACAGGCCACTTCTCAGAAGGCACAGCTGCTCTAGCACTTTCTCCCCATCTCACAGAATGACTTCCAGGCATTGAATGCAGTCTGGGGGTCTTGAGTGCCTGCACAAAATGCTTCCTTTCCCCAGGAGACAGATGGAGCTCTTAAAGTCCTCCTTAAATTTCACCTGGAGTCTAAGACATTGCGAGGCCCCCACTTCCCAGAAAGTGGACTTGCCAGTGGTCGAAGACTGCTTTGTGACAAACACCAGGCAGAGTCTCCACAGGGAAGCCGATCTTCCTGAATTCAGTGGCATCAACATGGCAGGAAGTCATCAGGACAGTCTGCCAGCCACAATCCCTCCCCTGCTTCCTTAATGCTTCCCACACAGGGGGCAGCACACACATTAATCACTCAGCAGATTAAGGGAACAAGTCAGTTTCTTGCCTGGCACAGAGGGGTTGAAAGACAGCCTCCTTGGCAGAAGCCAAGTCTACATGGCACCTGGGAAGAACAGCTGGAGGCTGTGCACCTGTGCTCAGCAGTGCACCCACGGGAAAGCAACAGTGGAGGGACAAACCCTGCGGATGAGCCACTCAGGGATGTGACTAGCCAGACACAAGTGAACAAAGGAGTGTGTGTGGACACAGACCAGTGCCAGGCCTGCCGTGTGCTCTGGGCTCTCTAGCAGTCCAAATTGTTGGGCCTCACTCCAGAACCTTCTTTCCTCTGCAAACTGAGCACAAATTTCTGGGGCATACCTTAGAGGAAGCCACTTACAGGAGCATGGTAAAAACCACTTAGGGAACAAGAGTGTCTCCCTCCAGTGTGGGCTCCACAAAGAGAGCTACAGGCCCTGCTGCCTTCTCTCACAACATAATGAGAGCACCCATGCTGACTCACACTGGGAGTCCAGCCAGGCACGAACTCTGCAACCTCAGACCCCTTTGTGTGTAAGAGACAGGAGCCCTGATAAGAAGAGGGTGCAACCACAGCCATCTCCCAGTCAAAGATGCACTTAGCACGGGAAACAGGTACATGACATTGCTTTTTCGAAAACACTGAACCACAATGGTGTGGCTGGGAAGTGCATACCAGAACACTCTGTGCAGTGCTCAGGGCCGAGGAGGACTGACCAACTTACTGACCTGGACAGAGACCCGCATTACTCAGCTGAGGGCTACGAGGAAATGGTCTATGAACTATCCACTGAGCATCCCGAGGACACTGTGTAGTTAGTGATGCAGGGAGTGACAAGACCAGGGAGTAACAGCCACACTGTTACCAGAGTTCAAATCTGGACAGCAGCAATCTTTCAGATGTGACATGTGGCATTCACAAAGACTGTGGAGAGACAGAGATCCAGGCACTCCAACCATGCAAGAGGACCTCTTATAACTCTCCTTATCCCACAGGTAATGACCTGCAGAACTGTGGTCTGTGACTGCATAGAGGAAGGGACAGCATCCTTCTCACACACAGAACTCGCCTGGCCCCAGATGTCATCGGTGACCACAGAGCACTCCTGCCCAGAGTCACCTGCAGCTGTGTCCCTTACTTCTCAGCATGGTGCTCCTCCGGGTCACTGATGTCATCATCATCCACCAGGTGGCCGAAGGGCTCTGAGGAGATAGACACCATATTGGACAGGATGACTCTGCTATCGCTGCTGCCAGTGAGGACCAGCTGGTCGTGAGAGTGGTTATAGCGGACACTCCACACCCTGTAATGGTCACGGGTAGATGAACGATTGTGAGTGAACACACATGAGTGTCCCTGACCTTACTGCACAGGAGGGCACTAGTGTGGCAATGAGATCAACACCACATATGCTGTTGCCAGGGATGTTGGGGAAGGAGCTAAAGCCTACCATGTGCTGCTCCAGAATATTCTTTTAGGACCCAGCACACAAGACCAGAAGACTAAATGTCATCAGTCAGCATTCTGTCTCCCTTGATGCCACAGAACATCTAACCAAGTCCCGCATGTCTCTGCAGCTGTGTGTTGCCATAGGACCCGAGACAAGGGCCTGTGTCAGGTCTGATACTGGGCCACCTCCTCCTCGCAGTGGCCAGGATCCCTGCTGAGTTTGGCCCCCTGATCCTGCTAAGGTCACAGACAATGCTAGTGCTCCCATTTGGAGAGTGTGGCAGGCCTCACACAGGGAGCTGTGCTCAGCACAGTGGGTACAGCGAAGCTTTCTGTTCAGGCTGCAGCAAATTACAGCCATTCATCCAGTTCATCAGAACTGCACAGGAGGACCCTGGGGCCTCACAGACTCAGCACCACTTCTGGTAAGGAATCCACAGATCCAGAGACACAAGCCTAGGAAGGAAAAGCCCTGGAGGGAACTCCTTACCTAGGGAGGAGTCCTCAGGAAAGTAGCTCTCTCTCTCAGCCAGACTTTCATATACACACATACATACAATTTCCTGTACATACCTGCACACACTCACATATCTCCTATACACATACATATTACACATGTACAGACACTCATATACTCTCATATTTCCTACACATATGTGAACACCCACAGTCACATATTTCCCACACATGCACACACAGACACACATTATACATACTATTTCACACTCACATTTCCTATACACACATACACATATTACACATACATACATTCCCACACTTCCTACACACTCACACAAACACTCACATACACATTTTCACACATATTTCCTACACACATATTACACACACACTCACACATTTCATATACACATACACAAACACGTGTGTGCAGCACATATAGGCTTTCTTGGAGTAAAACCATGATTTCATGGCATATAAACCAGTCTGCACTTCATTCTTTTTTTTCTCCCAGCATATGGTACACATCCAGACAATATTTGGAGAGGATGAATGGTCTTGGGTGCCCTTCCATATCCACATATACAGATATGCCTCATTCCTTCTGGCAGCTGCATAATCTCCTCTGCACGGATGTCACCAAATTTACCTAACCAATCCCCTACTGATGGACATTTGGGTCGCTTCCAGGTTCCATGCATGGCAAGCAATGATGTGTGAACATCTGTGCACATTTACTTTTCCACACTTGAACCGGCGTGGTGTAAAGGGGAACCGAATCTGGTGTTTTTCTTCCCTTCCTACACTTACAAATCACAAACATTCACATTTGGAATTAGGGTTTCTTTAGGAAGAATAAAGCTGGGCTGATTGAATGATTCACAGTAGCACAAACTAAGCTGGTTTGTGCTTTTCCAAATGGTAAAGTAATTAGCAAAATAAATTACATAATCCCCTCTTCCCTAAAGCAGCATGCAAATGAGTTTCTGTACCAGTGGGAGTGCTCCTCCAGGGTCTTCACGGGCTCCGTGACATTCCGTGTGTCCCAGAACTTCACCTTGCAGTCATCTCCGCAGCTGGCGAGGTAATACTGCTTGTTGGGGTTGAAATCGAGGTCACGCACCAGCTGCCCGTGAGCGTTCTCTATGCAGTATATCTGGCTGGAGGGAGAATGGCACACGGAAAGAGGGAGTGGGCTGTGGAACCACCTCACTTCTCCAGGACTCCGACTGAGCCCCAGCTGAAGGAAGAGCTGGTTCATGTTCCTGCTGGTAGCCAAGCAGAGGGCAACCCAGCCTGGGTGCCTAGGCTTGGCCACTTCCTCCCCCTGCAGAAATGATTCACAGCAGAGACAGCACTGCCATCCCAGGAGTGTATATGTAGTTCCCTGAACCAAATGGACAAGTGAAACAAAAGTGTGACTTGGTGGGCCAGTAAGATGGCACAGTGGGTAAAGGTGCCTGCCACCAAGCTTGGTCACCCGAGTTTGCTCCCAGGGACCCAATTCCTTCAAGTTGTCCTCTGATTTCCACGTGTGCACCATGACAAAGCCACCCCCACCCACCCCCTTGCACACTCTAAACAAATGAATGCAATCTTTTTTTTAAATTTTTTTAAATGTACTTGGAATTTTGGGAGTGGGAGTGGCCAGAGGGACAATGACAGCCATGAAGAAGTAGGACCAGACATGTGAGGGCCCTGGCATCTTCGAAGCACAAAATGAGAAAGAGAAGACCAGACAGCGGTGAGTGGTGCGTGGCTACTGTTTGGAGCTATAGAGAGAATGAGAAAGAAAAACAGAGAAAGTTAAAAAACCTCCAAGAAAAATGTAGACGGGTTTGCAATGCTGGGCTTACTCCGTGTCTGTCTGCACCCCCACTCACTCTCAAGGAAGGAGATGTGGAAGGGGTGTTTGAAATCATACATATGGTGGTTTAGAGTGCACATGCTCAATGCACACACACCTGAACATATGTGCACTGTTCACACACATATGCACTCTTCATGCACATGCATGTATGTACACTTGTATATACTCATATTCATTCTCTCTCTCTTCTCCCTTTTTTCCTTTCCCCATCCCCTGTTTCCCTAGCTGCCCCTCACGGGGTCAGAAATATAAATATTCTAGTCATCTGGTGCCATGTACCCAAAACAAGGTCAGGTCACCCAGTGAGGGTGGATAGTGGTGCCAGTTAGTGCTGGACCCAGTACAACCCTGTGGTGTCCTTCCTATCTACACTTTACTGACCCCTCTTCCTCAGGGGGAACTCAAGCCTCCAGTGCTATCACTGGCTTCCTTATTTGCTATGGTTTCAGTGGGGGTTAGGGAAAAACCTGGAAGAGATAACCTTTCATATAGCAGAACCCTACCGTAGTCTTCAGCCCTGCAACAAATATCAGCTCAGCTCCTTCCCTTCCCTCAGGCTGGATCCCCCAGTTTGATGGCATTTTAACTGACTAGCTTATGCATGTGTGAGATGTGTGCACATGTGTATTCATGTACATGAGTGTAGGTGCACATGTGTAGAGGTCAGGACAAACTTCAGGTGTCTGTCCTGTCTTTCCAGGACAGACACCTGAAGGCCTTTTTGCTGTTGTGTAAACAGGCATCTGCCCTAGGGTTTCTGGAAGCTCCCTAGCCTCTGGCTCCCAACACTCCCTGTCAGCAGGATGTGCTGGGATTACAGACACTTGTGTTTGCTGCATCTGGTTTTTATGTGGGTCCTGGGCATGTGAACTTAGGTTTTCAGGCTCACAGGAAAAGTGCTTTTACTCATGGAAGTGTCTCCCCAACCTGGCATTTTACATCTTCAGCTGGCTCATATATACTACATGTTTTCAATATCCTGGCATACCTACCTCTGAAAATCAGATGCCCCAAACCTTAAGAACTCTGATGAAACGAGCTGTAAAATCAAAACTTCTGAAGGTCTCAGGCAGTCACGGGTGCGCTGTGCCAGACTGAGGCGCACTTCAGTTTCCAGCAGCACAACTTTAACATGTGCCAAAAGAAACAGTCCAGGCAGCATGGCTAGACAAAAGTAAGGTTGTGGCCAAAGGAGTCACCCGTCAATGAGAGGAGAAAGGCTTGCTGTTATGGGGACACTTCTTTGGAAGCCGGTGCCTTGTTGAACCTGGGCACAAGGTCACTGTGGGGAGCTGCCAGCCAATGTCATATACATCTTGTATTTTGGTGTGTGAGCCAGTCTTTGAGATTCTTGCCTTCACATCCTTCAAAGAGCAGCAAGGAGAGAAGCCCAGAGGACAAAGAGAAGGGGCCTGCGTGGGATATCCATCACAGTTTGAGTCTGCGGCCTCCAGCTTGATCAGGAAGCCAAATCACTCCTTTGTGCAGATATGCACAGGGGAGGAGTGCCTACCGGTTATTTATCAGCCCTGGATTTTCACAGGGGCCTCGGAACTAAAATTAAAGGTGTTCCCCCACCATGGAAGAAGCCCACGTTATTACATGACATCCGTCTCTTCAGCTCAGTGATAAATGATGGTGTGCTAAGGGGATAAACTGCATCTTAAAGAAGCCTGTGCAGGCTCCTGTTGCCATGGCAACAGACATCCCACCATCACTCCTCTGCCTATCAAAATCACAACTGGAACAGAAAAATCGCTCTTGTTTGTTCCATTAGAACTGCTGGTTGTTGCGTATAATTACTTAAATGACAAAATATGATTGCCCAATAGGTATGGCTCTTGAAAGCACAGAAATGGCCAGACAACTCCACAAGGGAGGCTTAGGCTGGGGACTGAAAGTGCCAGCCTGCAGCGCTGATCGCAGAAATGGAGCATCTGTGTCGCCATGGGGCTTGTGAAGCACCACAAAGCCCTGGCCTTGGATTCCTTCTGTGAGGCCTCTGACACAGGAAACACTAAGGGACATCACAGAGCCAGCTCCCTGCAATGGATCTGCCAGTTTAATTTGGGGTGAAGATAATTCCCACAGAAATAAGAAAGAGACAGCAAGTCACGTGTCCCCAGCACCTCTGGCTTTCAATCAACTTCTTCAGAGGAGGAAGGGAAGTGAGAAAAAGCAGGGGTACAAAGTGTGGGAACATCACTGACCTCATGCTCCGTGTGTCCCATCCTCGCAGGGTGGTGTCACTTGCTGTAGCCACCTGGGTACAGTTGTGGTGTGGGCTCCACCGCCCTGAAGTGAACCTTAGCTGCCCCCTTCCTTCCAGAGCTGCTGAGCTGGCCAGCTGGGCATGATGGATATTGTTCAAAGGAGAGGAGAAAAATTTGAACTGTTCATAAGATTCTCAGGATTTTATGGAAATAATTAGAACAATTAGGAGGTTTAGTCTTTGTTCTCCTCCCTTAAAAGACAAGACCATTTGAACCTTATTGGAAAAATAAAACAGCACAGCAAAAAAATAGAAGGCACATTAATAGCCCTATTATGGAAGGCTCGCTTCAAGTGTGATTAGAGACAATCAGCTCAAACTTGAAGAGAACAATATGGAATAACTCAAACAGCTGGCTTTTCCAGAGACAGAAAAACGAAGCTCCACAATGACACATGTTCTTTAATCAAATGCTATTCCCAATACACAGCCTCTTTCCCCTTTATCATGAGGATCACAGGATCCTCATAGGGATTCACTCAATCTCCATAGGCTGCCTCTTGGGGGTGCTGAGAGACGGCAGGCCTTGGCTCCAAGCCTGGGAGATAAGCCCACTGCACATTCCCCCTGCCTGGGATCTTCTGGCAAAGGCCCACAGCTCTTTCCATTTTCCATTGGAGCTCTATTCATCTGGTTGACTTGGGTAACATCTCTCATACTTCTCCAACAAGCTCAAGCCCACTGTGATGAATTCATTCAAACCTTCAAACTGTGCTCTCAGCATCCCCTGAGAAGCTGTGTGGCTAGTCACCCAGGGAGCTGGGAACAGTCAGGAGAGAAGGGCTTCTGGAGTTGCTAATGAGGCACAGTGTCCTGTGTTAGGAACTGGCCTTAATGTGCCTTGCAACCAAGAGAGGAACATGGGTCTGACTATGGGTCTGAACCATAGCACTAGGAAGCAAAGTCACAAGGACATGGGATGGAAGTGTCATCAGGGCTTCTGGAAGGGACTGAGAAGTCACCCTTACCGGAGGCTCAGGCCTTCCTCTCACCAGTAGAGGCCATCAGAGTAGAGGCAAGGAGTTGAGAAGATAAACCTTAGGAATGACACGCTCAGGGCAACAGCGTGGATATGCTGCAAGGACAGCCACCACACTTGTTTTCCTGAGACATGGACCAAGACAGCTTGGCAAGAACTCCACAGGGTATGACAAGCACAGTCATGTTTTTCAGTGTTAAAGAGAAATACTCAGGGTTTCCTGGTTTGAAAAAAGATGATTAAAGGCATCTAACAAATGTTTTCAGGTGAAATGTCACTGACACAAACAAAAGGAAACACGTTCAGTGAACACAGTGTGGTGGCCTGTGTCCTCCTTGAGCCTCACATGGGAACATTTCAGAAAAGCCTTGGTGACAGAGTTGCAAAGACAAAGAGCTACACTTTTACTACCATGGCCACTGAGCCAGAAGGAAACCAGGAGCAAGCAGCCCTGCAGAAAGAACCTAGCACCCCTACCCCTTCTAGGAGGAGGAGGAGAAGAAGGAGGAGGAAGAGAAGGAGGAAGAGAAGAAGGAGGAGAAAGAAGGAAGAGGAGGAGGAGGAAGAAGAGGAAGAGGAGGAGGAGGAGGAGGCAGGGCTGTGGTGCTTACACTGTTAGGTGGCACAAAGTGACCCATGCCAACAGGAGCAGCTTATGTGACAGCTCTGGCCACCCTACTCTAAGCCCCTTCCCAGCCTTGGGCTGGAGACAGCTTGAAGTCAGTGACTCGTTTAGGTTTAAGACAGGATTGTGTCTGACACCTGGACAGAGAAATCAGCTTTCTCTGTGTTGGTATTGTAGGAATCTGGATGTGATGGCTGGAACTGCTGCAGCTGCCTTGCCAGCATCGTGACAAATACATAATACGTAGATACAGCAGAGCAGATGGCTAAGGAACAGAGGACCTCCATGCTGCTGGAAAACTGCTCCATCTTCTTTACCCTTGCATCAGACTGTCTAACTCCCTTTTCTCTCAAGCCACATCTTGCACTTGCAGTGAATGCAGCCTGCCATCTTGCAACGCCATCTGAATTTTCTTGAATTTTGTCATGACTCCATACACAATACATGGATCATTTCAAGAGCTCAGCATGGCCCTGGGGATGAGGTCAGAGCAAAGATAATGGAGGCATGAGCAATGGAATTCATGCAGGAGCCTGGGCTTAAAAAGAGCAGACTAATCTGTAGAGGGAACTCTCAAGGCTGTGTATGGCCACTGCTTGCTATTTGTAACCAAGTTTACAGTGAGAATCAGAAGCTGAAACACAGCAGAAAGGCCTGGAAAACATGTACTTTGGCTAGAAAACAAGCATACTAGAAACTGTGGACAGGCTGACACAGCCACCAAAGAGACTCATGCTACTCAAAAAGCCTTGCTTTTCAATGGGACAAAAGAAGCCACCTTGAGGGCATCTCAGGAACTGGCCAGATCCCACCAGTCCACAGGGATGAAAGAACAAGCCACTGAAAGACTTTCCCTTGAGACAAAGCACCCCAGGGTGCCCTTCTTACAGAGGCTGCCCACCCAGGCATTCAGAGGCTGCTACCAGTCCAAGAAGACCTGGCTCCCATCAAGCTGGCAGCAGACCTTGGCATCATCCACAAGATGCTAATTTTACAGGGATGTAGAATACAAGAGCTGCAAGATCATGGAAGCTTCCACCCAGACTTGAAAGGAAAGACATGGAGGCTAGGCAGTGCATGGCAGGGCCAGGATCCCTGCATGCAGCCCTGGGAGGGCAGTGTCCCCGAGGGCAAGGTCCCTGTGAGAGTGGTATGAACTGCAAGAGTAAAACCAAAGCAGCAGTCGAGATCCCAGCATGCTGGGGTGAGAAGAACATGAAACATCTCCAAGGGAAAGCAGCAGGCATCGAACAGAGCCAGCCTAGGAGAGAAACCCTGCGGCCTGGCACAGAGCTGCCCAGGAGAGAAACCTGTGGGCTGGCACACACTGCCAAGGGAGAGAAACCCCATGGCCCGGCACAGGGCTGCCCGAGTCCTCTAGCCCTCACATTACACTGCTGTGTGCTACTTGTCAAACACGAAACTATAGGTTTTAATATCTGCCCTACAGAGTTCCAGTTTTGCTCTGATCCCATCTTTCTTTGCTATCTTACGGTTCCTCCCTTTTGGAATGGGGATGTTTACTTGGTGCTATTGTATATTGAAGTAAATAATTTGTTTTTTGAGTTTTATAGGGCACATAGCTAAAAGTGGTCTTGAATCAACATGGGCTTCTGAACAATGCTTGAAATGTTAAGACTGGACACTCTTGGAGATTGGCTAATGCCATTTTGCATTTCAAGATGGCCATGACCTTTGAGGGGGAACAGAAGAATGTTATGGTTTAAATATGAAACGGTCTCTCAGTTTCATGTTTTGAATGCTTGGTTCCCAATTAGTGGTACTATTTTTTGGGAGAGTCTGGAAATATTAGGAGGTAGAGGCTAGCTAGAGAAAGTAAGTCACTGGGATGTGTCTCATTTGTTTTTTAATTTATGTGCATTGGTGTTTGCCTGCATGTATGTTGTCTGTGTGAGTACCAGATCCCCTGGAACTGGAGTTACAGACAGTTGTGAGCTGTCATGTGGGTGCTAGGAATTGAACACGAGTCCTCTGGAAGAGCAGCAGCCAGTGCTCTTAATCACTGAGCCATCTCTCCAGTCCCTGGAATGTGCCTGTTAAGATTATACCTTGACCAAATTCTGTCTTTGTTTTGCTGTGCTTCTTAGTCACCAAGATGTGAATGTTCTGCTCTGCCACCACCATGGTGGGCTGAAGCTGAGCAAAATAAGTGTCTTCTTTCTACCTCATCCGTAACAGGGACTGTGGCACAGCAATGAGAAAGCTAATGCAACCAAGGGCCTGGACACAAGGTAGAGATGGTGCCCTGCCACGTTTGTATGGGAACCACGGCTGGATTGTGACACTGCACATCAGTGGACACAGAGGACAGTGTGTCACATATACACTACCATAGGGGGCATATCTCCCTGGGATGATGTACTCCGAATTATATTAAAGTGGCTGGTTTGAGGGTCTGGAGAGGCCTCCTAGGAGAGGGAGTCTTCCTACATAGAAAATACACACAGGGTAGTAAGAACACCAGGTGGTAGAATTCTATATCATGGCCATGTACTCGGTTTATACCAAAAATGTCTCTGTAGGCCTTTGCTTACTCTTCCTCCTGTTGTATAGAACATCTTAGTCCTAGAAGGCTATATGTACAAACTCACGAATTTTTACCAGGATGAACCAGAATGCAAAAATTGTTTCTGTGATACCCAGTGACCTCTGAAGAGACCATCCTAATTATAGTCAATCCTTTGGCCAGGAACAGGACTTTTTGCGAGGAACAACTTAAAAGTAAGTCCAGCAGCAACAAAGTTATACTGTGTCCACAGTGGGCTTCATTTCTTTTTGGTTTCTGAGATGGGTACTCTCTAGGTAACCGAGGACACTGAACTTGAGCTCTTCCTACCCAGATCTCTCAAGAGCTGGGCTTACAAGTTGTGTACAGACACACCTTCATCTTTCATGCTTGAATGTCGATTATCACTTGCTGACTCTGCGAACATCATTTAATCATGAAGGAAACACAACCCGCTTTTTGACACCTTAGTTTCTTTCTTTTCTTGTCTCTGCCCTAGGATCTTCAGTGATCACTATCAATAATCCAGTCTGGACATCAAGTACTATTTAGCATCCCATATATATACCATCCATCCATGAACCCATGAACCCATGTACTCATGCATCTACCAATGTTCCTCTCCCATGCATGCACCTAGCTAGCCTCCTACTCGGTGGCCTACCATCCATAGCACTCACCCACCCGTCTGTCATCAGGTATGTGTCAGATGCCAGCCACGTCACAGTGAGAGATTCTGTCCTAACATAACTCTGCTATTACATGCCTGATCTCTAAATCAGGGATGTGGATGAAGATACTTGGACAGGCAGGCATCCTGTTATAAAGTGGCAGAAACAGGCCTCCATCGTAAAGCCTGCAGTGCCACCATGGTGACAGGAATTCCCTTGCCTGTACCCCTTCAGCGCAAGCCTGACCCATGTCAAGGCATCACCTATCTACTGCAGCCAAAGGTTCTGCAGTGGGTCACCTGTCAGAGGATGCTGGATGTGGACTGGTGGGCATTCAGAACATAGAGACCTGGGCTCGCACCACCACTCCAGTGTTAGCAGCTCCTTTCTGTAAACACACTTAGTCCTAAAGACGTGGATGGATCTCCTTGTTGACAGAAAGATACTCCTACAGTCGGGGATACCAGCACTCAGATGCTCAGTGTGTGACTCCAGTGCTGGGGATCGATGAGTTATCTGGAATGTTTACAAAATCTAAAAATGCAGATAGCTAGTCGAGCACATTAATATATGTAATTAGTAAATTACTAAACTCTATGCCTTAAAGAGAATTGCTTTTAAAAGAAGATAGCTTCACATATAAAGCTCAGGTTTAGCCCTGAATTCACTCTGCAGCCTAAGCTGACCACAGACACTTGGAGCTCCTGCCTCAGCCTCAGGCACTGAAGCTACAGGTGTGCACTACACCCAGTACTGAAGCTACAGGTGTGCACTACACCCAGCACTGAAGTTACAGGTGTGCACTCTACCCAGGTACTGAAGTTACAGGTGTACACTACACCCAGGTACTGAAGTTACAGGTGTGCACTCTACCCAGGTACTGAAGTTACAGGTGTGCACTACACCCAGCACTGAAGTTACAGGTATGCACTACATCCAGCACTGAAGTCACAGGTGTGCACTACACCTAGCACAGTTGTCCTAAATGTAAGTTCACCGATCTCTTCAAGTCCAGACCCAAAAGGTGACATTTACTCTCATGATCCAGCCAAGACACCAGAAATGAGTGTCACAAGAAACCAACTTTCATTTATTTCTCACATTTCCACCAGCAGCTTACAAGCTTCATTAATAGCCTTGTTTACAGCATGCTGTTCTAAATATTCTTTCCCCACCAATCAAGCGCACTCTCCCTAGGCACAAGGCTACGGACAACTGCAGACACTCAACCTTGAAGGCATGAGCCAGCTTCTGAGATGCCGCCATCCTAAGGATGGAAGCAGGGGCTGGGCAGGTGAGGGCCTTGGGAATCCTTTGCTGGAATAAGTCCTGCAGGTGTCATTTGTATCAAGTCCCCTGCAGAAGGTTTCTTGGTCTCTTTAAGCCTCTTGCTTTCATCTGCCAAGTCGGAGGGTCAAAGAACATGTCTGCATTTAAATGTCCTCAAACACTGGTCAGAAGGAGTTGCCCCTCTAAAGCTACCTGTACCTGTTCTGATATCAAACGGCCTAGGCCTGGGACATGGCTGGCTCTTAAGAGTCTAAGCTTACTTAGTTCCAGGTCACAAGAAATTCATGGAGAGCAAGGTCTGTTGTCTGCACTGTGGAGCCAACCACCACTCCTCATTCTGCCTGCTTGCTAACCTCCTCCCGTGCCCCCTGGCACTGGCTGAGTAGACACATACATAGTATTCATCCACATGGGTATGTGGAACAAGAAGAGAATAGAGAAAATTGGTTGAACACTGGGTCTTTAGGGCAGTGGAGGCCCCTACAGGGCACTACAGCACAGAGCCCCATCATTTTGCATCTTATTTGGACCACAGGATCCAAGGGAAGCCTCATGTACTGTGGACTTTGGGGACGCAATGCAAGGTGCATGGCTAACAACATGAAGCTGTCAAGGATGCTGCTCAGGGGACTGGAGGTATAGCTTAGTTCAAGTTTCTGCTATTCTAGAGAGCATTTCAAGACCTGCTAGGAAGTGCTCTACAATTGCGGTAGAGTTGCGTCCTTTTAACTTCTATTTTGAACAGTGTTTCATTAAGTTATCCATTCTGACCTTGAACACACTCTATAGTCAAGAAAGCCTTAAATTGCAATCCTCCTGCCTCAGCATCCTGATTAGCTGGAATTATAGGCTTGTGCTGTTTAAAGTACATTTTTTTCATGAAAACCTTTGAGGTGGGAAAATATGGGGTAGTAGGGTGTTAGGAAGAAAAATAACAAAAACAAAAAAAATTGTTTCAAAAATGCCATAATGAAATCTATAATTTGTATGCTAATTAAAAATGAGTTGGGTGGGTAGGGAGGTGGAAAAGGATCTGGAAGGAATGGGGAGGGAGTGAATATGATCAAAACATATAAAATCCTCAATGAATAAATAAAACATTAAAGAAGAAAGCAAGAAGAAAAACAGCAAAACCTATGGGCTCTGTGCAAGCCCATACAAAAGATAAAAAATAGGTGATGTGGCAGGAGAAATACTTCCAAATCACATCTGGTTCTGGGGAAAGAGACCTAAAAGTCATAGGAAACATTCCTGTGAAAGCTGACTTAGAACTTTAGGCAACACTGTGTCTCTTCACAGGAGGGACTGTGTGTGAGAGCCATCACACTGAGGAACTCCTGTGTGGACACTAGGCAGGAGCATCACCAGGGTCTGTGCTTTGCCCCCTTGACAGAAGCACTGATGTCCACAGAGGGCAGGCAGCAGGGTGTGGAGATGAGTGAGCGGATGGAAACAGGGAGGCCACCCAAGCCTTCGTTGCTGTCCACACACCCCGTAGACCCGCCCACTCCAGGTCTCCCCAGGGCTCAGCTAATGATTATAAATGGCAAAGGATCTCCAATTTAATTGCAGAAGGTAATGATGCAGGGAGCATAAGATTAGATTCACCACAGAAGGCAATATCCTCAAACAATGGAAAAGGAGAAGCCTGTATGAGGAGGCTGCAATCGATGGGAAGGTTTCTGTATTAAATACCACGGCACTGGGTCACAAAGGGATATTGACAGAACTGCTGACAGCAGATAAAAAAGGGGGAGAGAAAACTAAATTGGTCTCTGCAGAAAATAAGTTACAGATTAATCACCCCACCATGAAACGCTTTAGCGAGGACTTGGGATGTGAAGATGTGTTCACCATCTGACCACAGCAAAGGACAGCCAAGGGAAAGCAGGACCTCCTGAGCTAAGACGTGCCCCCTGGGCCTCTGCTGGGCACAGTTCCAGCTCAGGGGCACCAAGAGTGCCAGGGAGGCTGTACTAGCTCTTCCCCAGGGGCATCGCAAGCCTGCCTGATGTGCAGGGGAGGAGTATTTCCCTTTTCTTTCTGAAAGTTTTGACAGCTAAGATACAACTAAAGGAGGAGCTGGAGGGCTGGCCGACTATAACCCAGCCCTACCCCAGATCTGCTAAGGTGGAGGTCACGAGTGTGTTCCTAGCCTGGACCTGTCAATAGGCGAGCCAAGACACTACATCCCCTGCCTCAACTTTTTTTAAAAAATTTTTTTAAAAGTTCCGTGGATCTGGTATTATAATATAGAATACGGTGATTTTAAAAAATTGTCTTTTAAAATGACTTTTTCCCTTAAATACCATCAGTGCTCTAGGAAAACAGGCCAACCCAAACTTTACTTGGTAGAATGGCCAGAGTTTTTAAGCTTTAAAAAGTCAGTTAATATTTTAAGAAGTCTAGCATCTATACCTCATATTAATAACCATGCATCATCACTCATGTTTTCTCTTTAACCTAGGGGCATTATTAATATTGTAAAGCACCAAGAGGGAAGGAGCTCAGCAAGAATTATGGGAACAAATAAACATAAGACCTCGGCTACTGTGAAGGTGACGATGTGGCCCTGGGGACATGGCACTATACGGTTTCTTCTTCCTACAATTGATACTCTGACAACAAGTACAGTGAAATTATGAACGCCTGTAAACACACATTTTACAAAAGAAAGATTTAAGGAATAAAACATGAAAAATACACACAATTCTTAGCTTTAAAAAGGCAAAATACTCAAAATGAGTATCCGAAAACAAACTGACTCCCAAGAAAGTACTCAAATTCATTTTTAAAATTCATGTAAATGCAGAAGCTAGCCAGCAATGTGGGATCAAGCCTGCATAAGTGTCCCTCCTTAAGTGTGGCTTTAAAAAAGCCTTGTGAAAAGAGCACACTTGGACCTGAAGCCATCCTCAGTGAGGCTCAGTCCCACTTCACAGTGCTTTCCCACTTGGACCCACAAGGCCAAGCACTCAGTTCTCTGCTCTACACCTCCATCCCTGCATCATTCTTATTTGATAATTAATTTCAAAATTCCAGATGTGTGGATGAGGAAGTATATTCTGAATTCAACCCAAAAGGTCCAATTCCAAAGACCACCCAGTGAGACCTTTGTCCTTCTTACTCACCACAGCCTGGCTTGAGCTGGCCTGGAGGTCCCACAGCAGGATGTGGCTGTCAGCCAGAGAAATGACCTTCTTCCCATCCCCCATTGGCTCCCACACGACGCTAAAGAAAGACAAATGCCAAATATTAATGTGACCAATGGGGACCCCCGAGCCTGTAGCCACAGCTTTTACACAGACCTTTCATACTTCAGCAAGCTCGTTCCTGGCCCAAAGCCTCTAGTGTTTCTTAACACTGGCATCTAATGACACATGTCAGAGCCACTACCATTGTCTCGGTGTCCCCAGAGTCACATGTCAAAGCTGTGACCACCAGCATGAGGGACACATTGGGTGGGAGAAGATAATGAAGGTAGGCTCTCTGGATGGGACCTGAGTGCCTGAAGAGGAGAGAGCAGAGTTTGCAGCCCTGTCTCTCTGCCATGTGAGGACAGCAAGAAGGCAGCCGTATAAGCCTGGAAAACAAATCTCATCAAGAACTAAACCAGCCAGTACCAGAGTGTCAGTCTTCCAAGCCACGAGTCACAAGAGCACCCCAGTCTGACTCGGGTGCTCATATGACACAGTTCACCACTCGCTAAGGAGCATAGAGCTGGCACACAGGAGTAGGCAGCTGCAGAAGGCATCGGGAGAAAGGACGTCACACGTGATGTATTGTCTTTGGTGGGGCAAAGGCAACACCTTGCAGTGGTGAGAAGGGCAGAGCTGAGAGCTACACTCATACTCCAGGCTCTCAACAGGCCACCTGTGACAGGAGCTACTTTCCCGTCTGAGCCAATCACAGCTGTTTCCCACTGTTGCAGCCCAACTACTCTAACCATGGATCTGAAGGGTTAGCAAAAAGCAAATGTCTTAGAGAGCTGGGATGGATAATATCAAGGTACACGGTGAACAAGGGCTCCCTTTTCCCAACATCCTCTTCAGTATCTGTTGTAGGCTGTTTTGTTGTTATCTGCCATTCTGTCTGGAGTAAGAATCTCAAAGTTGTTTTGATTTGCAGTTCCCTAACTGCTGGGGACAATGAACTTACTTGTTTTTTTGGGTTTTTTTAGATGTTTCTTAGACATTTTTACCTCTTTTGAGAACCTTCTGTTCAGATCTGTAGCATATTTTTTATTGCAGCAAAAAAAGGAGAGAGAGAGAGAGAGAGAGAGAGAGAGAGACTTGAATGTGAAACCTGAAACACTTAAAAGGCTAGAAGAAAACATAGGCTACAGACACAGGTACAAGAAAGAACTTTCTGAATAGAATTCCATTTGCCTGGGAATTGAGGCCAATAACTAACAAGTGGGACTTCATAAAACCCCAAAGCTTCTACACAACAATCACTGGAGTAGATGTTGAAGAGGGAGACCACAGGATGGGAGAAACTCTTAGCCAGTTGCATATCTGACAGAGGATTAATATCCATAACATATGAAGGACTCAAAAGACAAAGTGTCCAAAAAGAAAAGAAAACAAAACAAGATAAAAAAGAAATGAATCATTAAGGGGGGACTGGGATCTAAACAGAAAGTTCTCAAAACAAGGGGGGAAATGCTAAGAAATATCCAAATAAGAAAGAAAAGCTCATCATCCCTAGCAACTGCAAATTAAAGGGCCTTCGAGACTCCATATGACCCCATCAGAATAGAAAGAGCAACAACAAATGCTGGAGAGGACGTGGAGAAAGGGGAACCTTATCCACTGTAAGTGTGATTACAGGCTGGTCCAGCCACTCTGGAAATCCGTGTGGAGAGCCCTCAAAAGGCTAAAAATAATCTGCCACGTGACCCGGCTATACCAGTCCCCAGCACATGGCCAAAGGACTCAGCAATCTACTCTACAGTAATTCCTCAGCCATGCCCTTGGCCGCTCTATTCACGACAGCCACAAAGTGGAAACAACCGAGATGTCTTTCACCTGACAAATAGATAATGAAAATGTGGTACTATATAGATTAAAGAAAAATGGAACCATAAACTTTGCAAGTAAATGGATGGAACAAGAGAAGATCATATTGGGTGAGAAAGTCCAGGCAACAAAGTGAAGTCTAGTTCTATGTCCGTGTCCAGGAATGGCTTTGGTAAGGCCTATCTGACACTAGAGCCAGTGCCTCATAGAAGTCAAGGTTGTGGTTTCTGGGGACCAAACTCTAATATGGGATTCCCCTCTGTTTGCTGTGAATATGTTTTATTACCATTGGTTAATAAAGAAGCTACTTTGGCCTATGGTAGGGCAGAATAGAGCTAGGCAGAAAGACTAAATTGAATGTAGGGAGAAAGAAGGCCGAGTCAGAGAGAGACACCATGTAGCTGCCTAAGGAGAAAGGCTCCCGGTAGCCTTGTGGTGATACACAGATTAATAGAAATGGGTTAATTTAAGATGTAAGAG